>JAVQJS010098452.1:0-11532 GCA_036024795.1 Galaxias rostratus
ACATTTATGGCCTGGGTTTGATAGAAAAAATGTAGTTTTAATCACTGACTCCAAATCAGCTTCATAATTAAGAAATTTACTCGAGTTGTGAGATGAAATGTTTGCTTTGTTCAAGACAACCTGCTTGCATTTCTGCTGAAACAGATTGGGTAACTTTTAATTTTTTATTTTTTATTTTGGCGTTGTTCGGAAAAAAAGGACCTACATACTTGAAATCACAGTAATCGTTTATTAAATACCTGTAGATTTGTTAAATATGAAACTGTTTAACAAACCAATATGAATGTGTAATTTGCAAATTACAAAAAACATTTTTGTTTCTTAAAAACTCTGACTATGGTGTTTCATAACAGTAATTAAGCGTTCTTTGGCTTTAATGTTGGAAAAACGTTTACGAGAACTGGCACGCTTGGACAAAACCTGACTTATTGTTTGACTTGACATTCAGTGCTTTAGCCTATAAGCTACTGCACTTGTGTCTAATAGCTTGAATCGAATGTAATTTCTTATTTCATACATAAGACTTAACAGATACAGAAGCACGTTTTGATTGTTTTAAAATAAAATAAAACATCAACAATCATATTAAAGTATAAACCAGAGGCTCACGTTTTTAGTTCGCGTGAAGGGCAGACCAAACTGCATTACTCCTGAACAACGTTAGATGTCAGTATCTACTTTTTGTTGGATTTAACTGGCAGCAATTTTTTTCTATCAAGGTGTGATCAGGTAGAATGGACCACAAACAAATACATTAGGTTTTCTTTCTACTTGCACAAGCTGGCACACATGCTTACAAATTGACACACATGAATGCAAAACCTGCTTTTTTGTCAGTCCCTCTTTTTGCACTTGCACACAAAAACAAACTAGAATTTTGGAACATTCCCTGCCTTTTCACAGCGCACACAGACACACACACCTTCTGACACTTAGTATTTTTTAAAAATCACTCGCTTAATCATCATAGACGGTTCCTGTGTGGATTATTTTAAACTTCAACTCAACTATGTGGTTCACGCACTGTTTATTGGCATACTGGTGAAAAGTGAAGACCTCATAGCCAGAAGAACTCATGAGTAAAATGACATACCTCAAAACACAGCCAACCAGCTTACTGAGGAGGAGGAGGAGGAGGAGGAGGAGGAGGAAGAACTCAGGTCAGGTGATGACCAACAGGTGCTGACCAACACTGTTTGAGGGGTACTTAAATCAGGACAACAGGTGCTGACCAACACTGTTTGAGGGGTACTGATATTGTATTGTAATGTACTGAGGTCGGTACCTGGAGCACAAAGCACAGGAGGATTTCTCCATCGGCCAGGGGATGCTGGCACTTCACAGTTTTCAGAATCACAATCACAATCAGAATTTTTTTATTTGTCTCACAACGGAGAAATACATTCTACATTGTTGCAGCAAAAGTGGACAGTGCAGATGATAAGTTTAAGAAACATATTTAGTAAAGTGACAAGTGGACACAATAAAATCACATCCTGTTCCAACTCAAGAGGGTGCAATGTGCTTTGAGTTTGCTCTGTGTTCCGGGACGTGTGTGTTTCTTTTACACACACAGCGCACGAAAAGGAAATGCGCACACATGGATGTGCTCGCAAACACACAGCGCACACAGCCAACAGTAAATCGTGAGTCTGAGCACACACACATACTTCAAATGTAGCAGGACATTCTTTGCAGCCTTCTAACAAAAATATTATATAACAATGACAGAGCAAAAAGTGGCCATGAGCCACCTCCCTATGACAGAGCTCAGCTCCAATTATCCCCAAGTATGAGCAGTAAATTGATTGGAGTAGACAAAGATAGATTAATGGCCCTCCTGTAGAGCTGGAGTCAAGTTGCTCATGCAACATCCTCTCAGGGAGATGCAGAATCAGTGGTTAAATGGATAAAGCAAGGAAATTGCATCAAACAGCCGGCATGCGCCCGCTTAGAGCAGCCAATGCCTCATCTGAAATGTTTCAGAACATTGGATTTTAATAACAAGTATCGGTCAGGTTGTCTCTCTCTCTGTGTTACCCCGTCTCACTCTCCCTTTCTTTATTTCTCTCCCTCTTTTACACACACACTTGCATGCACACGCACACAAACGCACACACACACGCACACACACACGCACACACACGCACACACACACACACACACACACACACACACACACACACACACACACACACACACACACACACACACAGAGACACACATACACACACACATGTACACAGGCTTGCATTACAAAATTGGCTGAAGGCTGGGCCCTGGACTGGGTGGCAGCGAGGATAATCTGTTGCTAAGAGACCCGATCCTCTTGCTTCACACACACAATATCATTAGCTGGTCAATACTGTATGCTCAAGTTTTTGCAAGCACCCTCATTACCTTGGTCTTGGGTCCAGTTTTGCAAAAAATGCATCTGTCAAAACTCCAGTTATTCATGATTTGATTTTACAATACATCACTTTTCTTTTGACTAGTGTGGAAGTCAAAATCCAAAATGAAAGTGGTCTCAGCCACCTCTCAAGCTTACATCTCATTAAATTCCCATGGGAATTCCAGGAAACCCGCTAACTTGCTTGTGCACTTTAATGGTGTGGATATCAATAGTTTAAGCGTTCGGAAAATCTTCTCTCTCTGGGTTTCCAGGGTGAGCTGAGTGACAAGCTCCGCTTTAAATGCCCGGAAGTCTCTGTTGCCACGGTAGCAAGGGAGAACAGGACTTTCATACTGTGGCCACACCTGGTTGGCCTCAAGTGTTAGAAAGTAAACGGAAAACAAGAGACGAACAATGAAATCAGTTAATATGGTATTAACGAAACATGGATATTTCAGTAAGATATACTGCAAGTTTCTGATAGGGATGACTTGTCCACATAAAACATACACATATACAAAGGCATATTTCTGCCAAAGTTCAGTGTGTTGTTAGAAAGGGTTGTACGGATTTTGTCTATTAAATGGTAAACATCTCAAATGTTGTGGACTATATTACAAGACGCCGGAATCTATTCTATAACAGCAGTCAGCAGAGATTAATTAAAAAAATGACAAACCTAAGACATTCCCTTATTGAATAACTTTTTTCTTGTGTATAAACAGTTTAACAATAGCACACAAGCAATCCATAAACCTGTAGACATTGGTTGTTCACGTGAAAGACGTATTCCTACACATACAGCATCTGCACTTGTCTGTCATCACGTCACTCATCCCTCAATCAAACAGATGGGACCTTTATCCAAACTGATGGACGCTACAGTAGGAAGCCCCGTTCCCATAGTTACACGTCGAATCCATCAGGCCCCGGTTTGTTCATCGTCAGAGGTATCCGACTAAGGCTTACTTTGAGTGGTCCTTCAGCATATCAACTGTGTACATGGACTGACTGCGCTACAAACCCCTCAGCTATTCTTTGCCCACAATCCTGTGGCAACAGGGTCCTTCCACAGCGATTTGTCGATCCAGGAGTTCAGACTGATGTCATGTCCATTGAATTGAAAACAGCAGATAGCTTTTGCATAATGTTTAATGAAATCGAACCAAACTGCTAGCAGAGGGAAATTGTGGTGAGAGAGGGGATGTTTGAAATGTAGGGGCACACCTCCTAACGCTTGTTGAAGCTTAAAGTAAACCTATTCAATGTGACAGTTCTAATCCAGTGAAATAGGAAAAGTAAAGCACCTTGTGTGCCATGTGTCTCTAATTGTGTATGGATGAGTGTGGGGGGGTCGTGTGTGGGAATGGGTTCGTACATTTGTGAATGTAAACTTCGGAGGGCGCAGTTCTCGGTCATATCAGACACATTATGGGCTTCCCACCAGCCACTTGGGCTGGCCCAGTTGCCATGGAGACGCAGGCGCCATTCATCAAGCCTATGCCTTAAAGCTGCAAATGTCAACTGAAAGAACTGGGTTTTAATCAGTGAGGGATTGTTGTGAAGAGCAGTGAGGAGTCAACATGGGGCCTGTTGCCTCTTTAGGTAGCCTTCTTTCAAAGAGAATACAGAGGAGGTTGAGGAGTTCTACTTTGGGGGAGACTACAGAGAAGTAGCACCTTTATTAAAGATAGGAAAGAGACCCGCAGTGGTGCAGCTTGAGATTAACAGGAAAGGGGACCGGAAAAGCTGTGAAGTACAGGTGCAAAGACAGTAGAAGTAATAGAGATGTAGAGTTATAGGAGGAGGGGGAAACTGTGAACGAGAGGGAGAGACAGAAGTGCGATGAGGGGAGGGAGCCGGAGGAAGATCATCATCGGGTTTGGAGGCTAATGAGTTCAACGGAGGTGCTCTCAGGATCTGTCTAGACTGTGACATAACGATTTACACATGGGCGTGAACACGCACACACACACACACACACACACACACAGCCCACAGCAGTAGACACATCGCCTGAAGAGTAACAAAGAAATCCCTTCGATTCCTTCTGTCCCTCCTTCCCTCTTGGATCGGTAACTGTGCGACTCAACTCGGCTCAGCTCATCGGTTTTCATAGCAGATCCTCGTCATCCCCAAGGACCAGAGATTCAACAATGGCATTCCCCAAGTACAGGGCTTAGGAGTGTGGAGCACATTCCAAGAGACGAAACATTAATTAATGGTTTGTCGGTCCATTCCTTGTCTCTCCATTGCACTTTCTGAGACTGACGAAGCATATCAGCCCCAGCAGCCATGTTTCTGAACATCTCACTGCAAGGAGGAGCCCGTCATTGGATAATTTACATTTGGTCCACACAAATATGCAAGCAAGCCCCCCCAACTCAATTCTGTGTACCTTGAAATCTGTCTAAAGGACAGATTGCCACCAGAGAAAATGGCTGTCACAACAACCCTCCCCCTCTACCCTGTGTTTCTAAATTGCTTTTGAAATGACAAGAGCAAGTGGAGAAATGGCAGAGAAGCTGCCTCCGCGGCATAAACAGTTGTCTCTGGTAGCCACGGCTCAGTCACCTGCACCCATACAAACAGCAGAATCATAATGGAAGGAGCTTTCCCCTGGGGAGCCGTACTGATTGGAGGGAAGTAAGCCTATCACTTGAGGCCCTGAACCACCACCGAGCTCCAATTAGAAACATATTTATGCAGATGAGAGCATTGATTATTATGCACACACCAAGATAAATAGTTCAACACAATACACAGCAATAATTATATTATATTAAGAGGATATGATAAATAGCATGGGACCATGTTTATTCGCAGAAATGTGACATCCAGCACATGTGAAACGTTTATTGAGTGTATTTAGGCTGCTTGGATCACTGGGACTTACATATGTCAAGGTTTGGTGTTTCTCTGTCATTCTGGGTAGGTTATTGGTGTCACCTGTCCTTGGTTGTCCTATTGTTGTCCGCCTGGATCCTTTGGTTTAAATGGTTCTTTTGTGTCTAAGGTGTAGTTTTAAAGTCCTGTTTCTTGTGTTTGTCCGTGTCTGTTCATTGTTTGTTTTTCAAGCTCTTTTCGAGCCTGCTATTTTTTTTTTTTTTAGATTAGATTAAACATTATTGTCATTGTACAGAGTACACGTACTGAGACAACGAAATGCTGTTAGCATCTAACCAGAAGTGCAAAAGAAGCAGCAACATGTATGTACATAAGTGATAAATATGTATGCAATAGATAAATATGAACATGATGCCATGAGGTGTAAACAGTATGAGCAGTATAAACAGTACAGACAGTGGATTGATATAGACAACATAAACAGTATAGACAGTGGATTGATATTGACAAAATAAAATGTATAAACAATATAGACAGTGTAAACAGTATAAACAATGGATTGCCATGAACAGGGTAAACAGTAGATTTTTTTTACTAAAATTATTTTATTTTTTTATTTTTTTAATTTCCATTTAGCTTCAACATCAAATGGAGTTTTTCTCCCATTACCTTGGGTCTTAATGACCATGTGACAGTGACAACAGTTGAACAAGGTTGGTAATAAGCAACGCAAGGATAAAAAACGTGCTCTCGAATGATTTGATCCAGATGCAACATGTGCAGAGTGCACATTACTAGTCCTTTGAACTTTGAAGAAAACAAACTTTTCTGAAAGTTATGAGTTGTGCCAATGTGAGTCTGTATCTGTAATTCCCACACTATTTGTGATTTCTATTTGGCTCACAAACACGATCGTAGAGTGAAGGTGAATCTTTGCCAATTTATTCATATATACTTTCATTTATTTAAAGGAGCCACTATGGAAGATGACAGTCCTCACATACATTTCCATGTATAATGAGTTGGTAAGAATGTATAAAAAAAAATGAATCACAAGCTCTGACAAAATAAATATAACGTGTTTGTCAGATGTACCCTCTGATGTCAACCTCTACTGATGGAACCTGCCTAAGTTGAGAGCGGAGTCCACAGGCTTTTACAGAATACTTTCACCCTGGAAACAAGATGTCCCTGGTTTGTATAAACAGGTGCGAGTTCTGAAAGAAATGGGTGAAACCGTCATACTTTCAGGTCTTATCAAGTAACCCAACATGGTGATGCCAATCATATGCTCGAAATGATTCAGATAATTATGTCAGTAAAATAACTCATATGGCATTCACCCCAAAAATAATCGTGTAAATCATTCTATAGAAATACTATTACTTCCGCACCCACATTATCCTGAGTTGTGAGATTCAAACCAAAGATCACTAAGACCGTTTATTAATTCCTCTGACAAAGTCTGCACTGAAAGATTGAAAACTGTACATGTACGTCTTACTTTGTCCCGTCCTCCAATCCATGACGCCCCAGTTTGGCACTCGACCCTAACCCCTGGCACTCCAACCCTCGGCAGCTCTGTTTTTAGGACTGACGTCGTCACCTGATCACGCTCCGTCTTCCACCCCTGTCTTCCGCCGTCTGTCGGCGTCATAGCTGCGCTCTCGACAAAAGTGTCCACTCCCGAACGCCGTGGGTTCAGAATGACTTTGGCTTCCTTTCACCCAAAATAACAGCCCCTGTCACCCGTCTACGCAGGCCGCACAGCACACACCTGATTAGACTCAGCTCTTCACGGGTCGCCATGGTGACAGCCTCTTACCATGAGGACAATAAATGTGCGATTGGCCAGAAAAAAAAGTATATTTTACTCCCACAAGCATTAGTAACACAGTGGAGGAGAGCTTTGACAGAGTGGTGGGCATAAAGGAAGATGTCTGAGGAGCTTCCGTTGCATCAAAAACACACCACTCGACCGGCGTAGACACTGGAGGGAGGGCTGGAGGGCAACATGAGCGAGGTCAAGATGTCTCGTGGAGGGCCCTGAGCAGTGTTTGGAGCTGGACTGCTGCCTAACCATCCCTAGGATTGAGCTGTTTAAACCAAGTTGTAATGAAGGACGTCAAAGACGTCAGTAGAAGGCACAGCGATGCATGACAGCTCCCTTAGAAGCACGAGTTAGCAGGTCAGACAGTTCTCCTGGCACCTGAATTCAAGTTCTTTTTAAATGTGTAAACGCACTTTGAAAAATGTTTCTTTTAGAATGTGTGAAAAGCACAGACAGCATCTGTTCGTTCTTTTTTCAATAGTTCCGAGTGAATATCTCCAGGCTTTGAGCCAGCAACCTGCTTGCCACAATGACTATACAAAAGATTGGTATCCGACGAAAGCAGTGGAATCTCTACCACTCCGTAAATCTGCAACCAGTTCTCTACCTCACAATGACCACCCTTTGTAACAAGGAGTGAATGGAGTATTGTGGTGGTGTGCTTAAATAACTCAGCACGATCACCATGCACAGTTTGTCCTTGGCAGCCAGGCTTGATGGCCCTTGTCCTTGCTCTTGATTCAACACTGTTGCTTCCTTGGAACACGCACGCATGTATGTGTGTGTGTATGTGTGTGTGTGTGTGTGTGTGTGTGTGTGTGTGTGTGTGTGTGTGTGTGTGTATGTGTGTGTCTATGTGCCAGTGGGAATCAGTCCATCACCTTCAGACATTCTGCTTCTTGCACTTGTTGCTCTAGGGCGTTGAAAAAAACAGAATGGGTTTACCTAGAGATTGAGAGACTCGTTCAGAGTATTCACTGTTGCCAATGGCAGCAAGATAACTGTGTGTGTTCTCAGTATATGTGTGTTATTGTTGTGTCTGAGAGTTATATTATTTTAGTTTAAAAGGTAATACATGCATTTGTGCTTTGCATCCCAACAGTATGTACAGGATTTAAATGTGAGTTGAGTTGAGCCCTCCAGTCTCTCTGTCACACCTGCGTACACATGCGTTCTCACTAAGATAGAACGGACCTTCACAGGGGCTAAGCATCTTCATTTGTCTCTGAGTCCTCCTTCTGGGTCTGTGCACTATTACTGACAACAGCACTCTGCTGTGTCTCCGCTGACTCTGCTGTCACAGAGTTGCTGAAAAGAAAGAAAAGGAAAAAGCAAGATATAAAGACTTTAAAGGAAGGGTGAAAGGAGGGAGCGAGCAGAGCTAACGAGTGACGGGATGTTTGGTAGGGCCGGAGTACAAGCCTATCACCAAGGATCCAGATCATTAGAGTGTGGAGCCACCACTTGAGGAGCCGGTGGAGCTCAAAGATAGAGGGAGCGTGGAGAGAGAGGGGGAAAAGGGACTGAGATAATGGAAGCTAGAGACAAATACCTGGTTCATTATAATATAGTTGTAGTGAAAGCGAGTAGAGATGTAGAGAGAGACAAAGAGAGAGAGAGAGAGACAAAGAGAGAGAGAGAGAGCGAGAGAGAGAGACAAAGAGAGAGAAAGAGAGAGAGAGAGAGACAAAGAGAGAGACAAAGAGAGAGAGAGCGAGAGAGAGAGAGAGAGAGAGAAAAAAGAGAGATAGAAAGACGTAGAAGGAGAGACAAAGATAGGGGGTGAGGGCAAGGGACAGAGAGGTGAGCGGAAGGAGACGGGTGTACAGGTGTAGAGAGTGAAAGACATGCAAACAACCAAGCAGGCGGTTTGAAACTATATGGAAAGAGCAAAATGAGGGACAGCGGCCGGCCCGTCAAAAAAGAAGCAGACTAAAGGCCAAGGTAAAGTCAGCAATGGAAAAACAAGAGAAGAACTTAGGTGGAGATAGTGGTACACACTGTGGGGAAGATGAGGAGTGGGAGCTTCAGGAGATAAAGAGAGGGAAAAGAGGAATGAGTTGAATAGGCTTCGTGTGTGTTGTGTCAGTGTGACTCCACTGGGTGAGCGACCTTTTGGAAATCCACTCAGATCTCTCATCAAAAGAGATAAATTGCGGTTCAATTTCCTTGAGAGTAGCTCTTAGACTGTGGACAGTTTTTGTGTGTGCGCGCGTGTGTGTGTGTGTGTGTGTCTGTCTGTTTTTGTGTGGGTATACTGTATGTGAACTTGGGTACTTACAGGGTACTTATCGGGTCTTTCATACCCTTATTTCCTCTTAGTGCCGAAGTAAAAAATCTTAATGGCTCCATGTCTGTGCTGGAGAAGGCAGCAGGAAACGGAGTGAGCCGGCACAGAACTGTCTCGAACTGATTACTCATTCACAGTAGTCTCTGGAACAGTGCCACCCAAAGCACTGAGGCATTTCTGAAAAGGCCAAAGGAACTGTTTAACAGTCAGTGACTCTAAACTCACTCGCCGATTCATTACCTTTACGCCTTCAAACCCAAGTACCAGAAGATGACTACCCAAACCTGACAACGTGTCAATACAGATTGAAAACGTTGTAGGTTCCAGATTGCTTTTTAATTTGATCAATTTTACCAGGGGTTTTTTCTCTTTCATTACAACTCCCTGTGATTTTTTTGGTGTCCTTTATTTCTTCCTTTTATGTTTCTGCTTGCTTTATGTAAAGCACATTGAATTGCCTAAGTGTACAAAATGTGCCATACAAATACATTTGATTGACTTGATTCGTGTGCTGTGTTGGGCTGTGGAGTTCCTGGCTAGGCGTAAGGACCCGTGGCAAACCACAAAGGGAATCTGTGGGATTGTATGTCACTCCGCACGTGTGTGAGAATGTGCCTTTGTCTATCTGAGGGGGAGTGTGTGATTAGAGAGTGAGAGAGAGATAAAGAGAGAAAGGGAGAGAGAGAGAGAGAGAGAGAGAGAGAGAGAGAGAGAGAGAGAGAGAGATAGTGTGCGGGGGGGTGGGGGGGATTGCGGTGTCCACATTCACCCCCAGGCTGTTAAGGCGACCCGAGGCCGCTATGAATTATTTTGACAGCTCAGTGCATCTTTTTCCCACTCAAACCAAAGTCCTGGTCTGCTGATGTAACGCCAGCGGAGTGCTACCAGAAGGTTTATTCCTCCAATGCAGACAGAGAGTGCCGGGGGAGAAGCGCTGCCGGCGTATCTGAAGCCATTCAGGTGGTGCCAAAGGGGCATGAAGACGGAGTGTCGGGCTCACCAGGAAACAGAGAGCTGCTGATGGACACTGGCCCCTAGGTCACAGTCAATAAAGCCCCTCTGGGTGGACATGGCTTGACGTTGGACGATGTTTATTTGCGTTTCTTTCAAAAAGACAGGGTCTGAGATAAAGCCATGACAGGTTTTGATAGCAGAGCAGTTTGTTTTGGTTGAACAACTTAAAATTGTTTTGGAGGATAAGGGAGTCAAAGAGTGGTCTTGTTTTGGTTGAGACTTTATTACAAATGTTATACATATATATATATTTATTTAAAAAAAAAAACGGCTTTAACCAGAGACCTACTCTCAGTTACTCACCCCTGTTTAAATAAGTAACAGAAACGTTATATTTTACATTAATATTTTGTATGAGGACGACAGCAGTGACATTCAAATGTGGACCTAGCTTCTCCAGGAAGCAGTCCAATTTCACATGTGGGATAATTTAAATGGACTTTGGCAATTTAAACTCATCCAGCAGGTGCCTGGAGCCATTATGGAGCATTATTTATAGAAACGTTATAGTTGAAAACGAAAAGAGGCATTTTACAAAAGAAATCTGTATGTTTCTTCGGTAGAACACTGCCACTCTGACAATGCTCAACAAAATTGTAATCGTGCTTATAAAGAAAAATGTTTCCCTTCTATATACTGTTCCCTTGGTAACAGCCGTACTAATTCTTCCTCTGTAAATTAGAGCCATTTAGGGAACCTTCCACCTGTAATTGCAAATCCAGCTTCAAGTGAAAGAGTTTAGTGTGTACAAATGAGAAAAAAAGAACAGGAGGAAGAAGAGACAGTGATGATCATTTATAATTGAAAATGATAGAGTTTAGATTGGGTGATACATGTGAAAAATAACTAGGTTTGTACAAAGCATCCTTTGTTCTTTTCTATCGTAGGTATGCGCTCAAACAATCAACACAACTAAATGATTAGGGTCTGGATTACATTGAATAAATATGCACATGCAGAAACTTTAAGAAAAATATGTTTAAAGCAGGCGGCACGGTGGCGCAGTGGTTAGCACTGTTGCCTCACAGTAAGAAGGTCCTGAGTTCGAATCCCACCTGAGGGCCTTTCTGTGTGGAGTGTGGAGTTTGCTCTCTATGTTCTCCCCGTGTTAGCGTGGGTTTCCTCCGGGTACTCCGGTTTCCTCCCACATTCCAAAAA
>JAVQJS010098459.1:0-15572 GCA_036024795.1 Galaxias rostratus
GGTACAGGTGAGGGGGCAGGGCCAAGGGGGCGGGAGGGTTGGAGCGACTGCCATCACTGTCAATCACGTGCGTGCGTGCGCGCGCACACACACAGACACACACACACACACACACACACGCACACGCACACAGGCACACGCACACACACACACACACACACACACACAATAAAGATAACAAATACTTTTCACAGCGATATATAGGGTTCGAGTTAGGAGTTTCCACGAGCACCGCGGTGCTTTCACCGGCCGTGAACGCGGCCGGGCTCTCCGGGTCCCTCACCTGGGCGCCATGAAGCCGAAGTCGGTGAGCTTGGCCACCGCGGGACGCGTGAGCATGACGCTGTGGGAGGACAGCGCGCGCATCACCAGCCCCCGTCCGTGGAGATAGAGCAGCGCCTCGCACGCCTGCAGCGCCACGCCCAGCATGGCCTCGGCGTGCAGCAGCGGGTACTCCCAGCGCTGGGCGGGGGACCACGGACAGAGTGGTCAGAAATCAAAACAGATAAACATCCGTACATTAAAGCAAAGAGAAACGGGGGCCGTGTCTTCCAAGCAGCGTAATGTGGCGCAGTTGGACCGTCGGGTTGGCTTTACCTTGTGGTGCAGCACGTTGTGCAGGGAGCCCATGTGAACGCGCTCGTACACCAACCTGGTCTTCTGCAGATCCACCGACATGCACACAGCCATCAGCTGCAGTAGGTTGGGATGGAACAGTTGCCTAGGAAACACATTCACGGGAGAAAGAACGGAATCGAAATACAGAATGAAAAATACTGTATCGATCGCAGGGGAGAATGTAGTATCATTGTTTGGCCATCGAACAATATAGAAAAACAATGAACGACAAATATTGTAATAACATACACTCAAACTAAAACAAAACTTTAAAAAATAAAGAAACATTGTGTCATCCGTGTTATTAGGCAGGTTTTGGGGAAGAAACAGGTCGCCTGGCATAAATTGTGTGTTGTGCCTTAAAGACACTAAAGTTCCAAGCGCTCAAGTCGCAGGACTCAAGTCGCCGTCAGATTCAATCATGTCTAATGTGTTTAATTGTACCGATACCGTAAATGAAACGGACTGAATGTGGCACGTCCCCTCTGATTGAGCTGCTACTGATGGTGAAGACAGTTACAACCTGCGGTAGTGCGGTAAACCGATCACGGCCATTCACAACATTTTCCCTTCTCACAGGCAGTATTCTTGTTCGACGAGAAGCAGGTCCAGGTAGTCCACTGAAGAAGACGAGGGTAGTTCTTTCACCGTGACTCGGCAACCCTTCCAGCTGTAGCTGAAAGACAAGACCAAGCATAATCGCTGATGAGTACAAATGACTTCCGGATTTCATTGTTCTTACTATTATTGTTATTATGACTATTATTACTACTATCATAATTATTATTATAACAACCCTTCCAGCTGTAGCTGAAAGACAAGACCAAGCATAATCGCTAATGAGTACAAATGACTTCCGGATTTCATTGTTCTTACTATTATTACTATTATTATTATTATTAAAAAATAATATATATTACAAAGAAGGTATTGCGCACTACATTGCTGAAAATCGTACTTGGTCATCGTGATGAAGCCACCGCAGGTAAAAGACAGTAGAGGTTCGTCCTCTGCTTGCACCAGGTCCCCGTCCCCCATCAGCGGGAAGGCGGCTAGCAAGCCAGGCCCCTGCCCTGCTTTCTCTACACACAACTAGGAACACACATCCCGACTGACAATGAGGTCACCGCCGGAAACAGAGGAAACACGGACTTTCGTTCGACAACGAACGGAGTGCAAAAGTCAAATATTCCAGGTCGTGGCTTTTTCTAACGGAGGCCTCAACAACGGAAAAGAATACGTACCTTTCCATAGCCAAAGCACTGGACCCTGTCGCAGGCAGCTGACTTACGGCTGACTTTTCTGTGGAGGTGCAGATCCGAACCACTGCATTGACCAGGGTTACATGAGTAAAAAAATATATAATGATACATATAATATCCATCCATCCATTATCAGAACCGCTTATCCTATGCAGGGTCACAGGGGGGCTGGAGCCTATCCCAGCTGACTTAGGGCGAGAGGCGGGGTACACCCTGGACAGATCGCCAATCCATCGCAGGGCGATATATATAATATCAATTATAACGAATCAATGGCATTTTCTTGATTAGTATTTACTTCTATGCACCCATGCGATTCCATTGAAATGACTACATTACAAAGGGTACTTAAGGCCACGTTGGGCTTTGCTCACCGAGACCGGATGAGCTCCAGCAGGGAAGGAGAGCGCACAAGGGTCTTGGATGAAGTGGAAGAGGGAGTCAGTCGGAGCTCCTTGGACTGTGAGCTCTGGGAGAGGCTGTGCATGTGGGACGCACAACTCTTTAGGAACTCCAACATCTGGTGTGAGAGAGAGATATGGAGAGAGAGAGAGAGAGAGAGAGAGAGAGAGAGAGAGAGAGAGAGAGAGAGAGAGAGAGAGAGAGACAGGGAAAAGAAAATAGGACCTTTGAAAAATGTATTTCATATCTACAATATTTTTACCCCAGTCATCGCTTTTAATAAGTGACATTTGAATCTTTTTGTAAGAGCGGAATAGTAACCCTAGCACTGTTTTCCTGAGCCCCAGCTTGGGCCCAGTCCTTGGGGCTCTTGCCCTTGTGGTCGTGGAGCCTCAGATCCCCTCCAGCGTCCAGCAGTCCACTGAGGAGCCAGGGGTTGGAGGAGAACACCGCAGCATGGAGAGGTGTGCTCTGGTCTTCACAACGACTAGACCAAAAGGTTACGCACGCGGTTATTACATACTTAATAGCCCTTGGCATTTTTAAAAGTCGTATAGTTATAATTGAATGAAGCATTTTGTAAACAAATAAATTATTTGCAATGTAAGAGCAGCTTAGATAAGCCGGTTGTTGAGAACATGCAAAAGCATGGATTATTTCTTACATTTTCATTCGTTCTTTATTGAAACAGGCAGGTAGGTGAAAAATAAATGTGTACTTATGATGATGGCATTACGATGAAGAAAATTATAATAACAATCACTTCATATTTTACTTTTACATTGTAAAGTTAGATTGGTAGTTGTAAAGCTTGAGAAGACGTGTGTCTCACACTCACACACACACACACACACACACACAGTATAACAATATCTACTACATGTGGTAATGGTAGACACTCTTTGAAAAGTGTTCTTACTGGTTTGGATTGGCTCCATATTGCAGTAGAAGTTCAGCAACATGTATGAGTCCAAGAAGGGAAGCACAGAATAATGGCGTCTGGCCGAGGTTATTTACACAGTCCACATCTACACCTGAAAAGTATAAATATGTTAATTATTAATTAATATGTTTCATAAACTTTGGTATAGCACGCTGGATTTCCAACAATAAGTTAACAGGCACTGGGCAGTTACTGCAACACTTAAGAATCTGTCTGTATTTTAATTGGACCGTCCTTGGCTTGAGCAAAGCGCTTGTGAACTCTCACCCTGTTACAGTTACTCATAAGTGCCCCGTTGGTCATGACCGCGACACAAAACATGTAAATTGCACCAACCGTGCTAAAGAAAGATAGTTGTACGTTTATAGTGGCGTATTGGTTACTTGCTCAGGAGGAAAGAAGGAAGTAGCTAACTTACCCTTTTTGAGCAACTTTTCAATCTTGGTTAAATTCTTTTCCAGAGTGTATCTATGCAGCAAACCTTGTAAACCTCCTTTCTTCACAACACCAATACGTACAGGGCATGGTACTTGAAGAGAGTTCATCTTGCTCCTAATTTTAACACATTGTTAACATTGGCTAACTAGCTAACTTAAGTAATTAACAGTAGCTCAATGCTAGATAGCGGGCTAGCGAACAATGCGTATCTTTAGCATTTAAGTCAGGCGGGTTACCAACAATAGCATGGATATTACATGTCAAAGTCACCTTTCATAATACAGCTACCATGTACATAATAATTTGGAACTTCTTTTTTGTAAAATCATAGTTAGCTTGTGGACATATCTGGCAGTTGCCCAAATAGCAAATATTTGTTGCGTAGGATTTTACTTTCAAACTTGTGCATGCGCGCGGGATAATACGTCGTACACGCCCCCAACTTTGCTGGTTGTCCGACACAACCCCACGGGGATGGCAAGTGCCTACCTAGGTCGAAGTCCTAAATACAATTTGACAATTTTACAACATAGCTCATAGGCTTTGTAATCGATGGTACTGTTGATTTTTGTAAAACAGCAGTTAGGCTATTCATAGTGGAGGTGATAGGTTTTACTAATACTTTACAATAAAAGGATCAGTCAACTGGAATGTCGACTATTGTTGGTACCTAAAACACGCTAGCTAGATTTGCTAAAGTTTAGGAATTGATCCTCGCGTAAAACGACTGATAAAGATATTTTAGAATATACCATAACGGAAATCAACCAGTAGTTGCAAGTGTTTGCCTTAGCAATCGTTGTTTTTTAAATCATACATCTATTGAAAAACTAAATGTAGTAGAATAATTTTGTAAATCTTTGGCCGTAATCGGACGACCATCACTACTGCGTCCTGTCATTAGTTATCAGCAACCTGCGCAATTTAAATTTGTGGGATCATTGTGACAATTAAGGACGGCTAGATCACTTTTCAAAATAAAGAATTTCAATCACTAAACTCAAAAACTCTAATCTCCTGAGACTTTAGTCCCGCCAATCCCACTCATGCCCGTGCGCGCTCTGACTTGACTTAATGAGCCTGAGCAAGGCAATGCATAACAAGAGATGTCTGATGGCAAGATGAGAAACAAAATTACCTAACATCTGATAGTTAAGGCTCAAAACTGAGTGGTTGAGACTAAAGCATCGAGCAAGGACACAAATGACAGTTTACATAATAACAACAACATAGTTCAAAACTGTTTCTTAATTGTATTGCCCTATTTCTACAAACTAGTGCATGAGAATTGTTTTAATTTTGCTGCGATTGGCACCAGAGCTAATAATGTGTTTTTGACATAAGTCTTGCACAATACTTGATTTGACAAGTCTTATGCAGTAACATGGAGAGACTTGTGTCTTGAGACGGTGTCGCAATGGTTGGCACTGTTGTCTCAGTAGATTGTGCAACAGTCATGTGGTGACAGTTTAGTCGCATAATCTCTTGTATGATTGCCACATCTAGATTAAGGCCTAAGTGCTTAACACATACTGTATAAGCTTTGTTTCTTTTTATAGTTACACTGCTAAAGCTGCGATTCCTTCTTTCATGACTTCCTCTTTATGACACATTTTTTCAACCTTTCAGAACCTGTTGCTGATGTTTGTAACTTTATTTTCTTGTGAAATTACGACAGCTCTGTAATGAGCAGTTTGCTAAACTAACATACACATGCCTAGATTTTGGCACAGGGGGGCTGTTGTGTATTCTTTGGTCCTAATGTAATACACTTACCCGGTCTAGTTCCAGGAATATGAAGAGTCAATATTTGCTTTGAAGAAGTAACTTTATTCTGACATACAAGACAAACACAAAAAAGACCTGCAGGACCCTGGCAGACCCCTGTCTCCCAAAATCACTCCCTTCTCTCTTTCTTTCTGCTCTATTTATGTCTAAACTTGATGGCACATCTGTTGACCTGTTGTTGAACAATAAACAACCCTTTAATAAGACTTATAGCCGGGCACTAAATCTTCACACTTTCCCAGGAAACCCATCCTGCCCCATTCCCCCCACATAGGTCATCTCAGGTCCCCGTTCTTGCTATTCATTCTTTAAACAACCATATCTCTCTTTTACACAAGGTCCAATTCTACCACAGGGCTTTTAATGTCAAAATAAAATCCTAACACTACTGCATTTACTAAGGTAGAACTATTGCATGTCAAGGGTAAACAATTTTTTCTTTGTCCCTAGATTGTGTCAAACTTGTTCCACCATGAACTTCCTTCAATTTCACCTTAGACCCCCCAGCCCCCCCCCCCTCCATTGCCAGGAACAACTGGCTATGCCCTTTCTTGTCGAGCCCAACCCACACAGCAGTGAAATAAAAACGCCAAAGCACGAACGCAATCAGAATGGACAACCCCTGCATCAAGATGAAGGTTTTCAGCATAATATTCTGCCTTGCTCTGCTCTTCCCCTCACTCGGGAACAGCTGGACGATTTCAAGTTTTAATCAACATTGTGATAAGTTTTTTTATAAGAAGTTTTCACCAACAGGCCTTATACGAACAAACAGCGAAGTTGCCAGGATCTGCCAGTGCTATCAAGGAGGAATGAGTTTTGCCACTTTATATAACAAACCTAAGCACATAGCTTTGTTTTCTGCTTATGTGTATGTAGGTAATAACGAACCTGATCCTGAGACTACTCCACTGTGTGGACCTAGGCTAATCGACGATGCTCATGTGTGTGGGGATGGGGATTGGTGTGTTGAGCCTGGGGTAAGAAATTAAGTTTCATTATTTGTGTGGACACAACTGATAATGACAATGGATGTTAAGTTTCTTCTGATTCTCAGTTTTTAAGGCAACTACAGGCAACGTTTTTTATGTCAACGTATTACCCATACATTTCCTCTAACAGCACACTGTGATGTCTTTGAGAGAATGAAAAGAAAATCCTCTAGAAGTCTTGATGTTTAACACACATTTGGTCTGCCACCTGGTACGATCTTCCGCAAAACTAACACATTTCTCAATGGCACAAGAAAGTGTGTCACTAAATCAGGAAGCTATGCCCATATTTGGAGTATAGTCCTTGATCGTGCTAGCAATATGCAGTGGCCTTGTGCAAGCATACTGCATGTCTTCTATGTGACGGTTAGGGAAAGTAAATATGCCAACATCACTTCCTACATAACGCTGCTGTTGGCAACCTGAAACAAATCATTGTTCTTTTAGAGAAAGTAGAAGATCAAGTCTGGAAAGAGATCGTGTTGAAAGTCCCACTCTAAATATTGAAGAATTTGGGTATTTTTGGTATATCTTTCAAGTTAAATTCAACTTCATATGTCACTGGGAGGGCAGCACGGTGGCGCAGTGGTTAGTGCTGTTGCCTCACAGTAAGAAAGTCCTGGGTTCAATTCCCACATGAGGGCCTTTCTCTGTGGAGTTTGCATGTTCTCCTCGTGTTAGTGTGGGGTTCCCTGGTTTCCTCCCACAGTCCAAAACCATGCAGGTTAATTGGTGACTCTAAATTGTCCATAGGCGTGAATGTGTATGTGATTGGTTGTATGTGTATGTGTTAGCCCTGCGATGGATTGGCGATCCGTCCAGGGTGTATCCCGCCTCTCGCCCGAAGTCAGCTGTGATAGGCTCCAGCCCTCCGTGACCCTGCATAGGCTAAGTGGTTCTGATAATGGATGGATGGATGGATGTCACTGGGTCCTCTATATAATAGAACATCTGGTGAATTCAGGCTAGTACATGACACTGTCTATATTTACTCCATATCTGAGGAATCGCTGCAAAATTTTCTGTTACAAAAAAAAATTCTGACTAAAGATCCAAATGTTCTAGTTTGTAGTGTAAATATATTTATATCAATTTGATTCAAGCACATTTTCAAAACAATCCTCCACAAAGAACAAAGTAACTTCAAAGTGGACAAGGAAACCAACAAGTTCTTCATTAACCCACTAGCCATAAGCTGCTCTAATGTTGCAAAACAATATAACTTAGGCTTAAATATAATATCTTAAATCACAAAATAATACTTTCAAACAAAACCAGTGTACACAGAATGTAATCCTTGTGTGGGATATTTAACTTTTTATTGTTGAACCATGTTTTATGGAATTCATCCAAATGCAATTTTTATTTTGTTGTTGCAGTTGGCTGGTATTGACGGGAATGACAGAAGAAGCATTGAGAATGGACCTAGGGAAAACCTGCCTGATTTTGAAAAGTTCCACAGAAGTCAAGCTGTAGACCAAGATTACAAATTGCAAACTGCACCTCCTCCACAATACACAAGAGCACATCTTAATCCAAATGGTCACCACCAAAACCCATTGTTCAGATCCTCAACCTACACTCTGACAAACGCTGTACCACAGATCCAGGCTCTCAATCAATTATGGGCTGAAAATTATGAAAACAATATCAACCGATTGTTTGCCGGCTGTTCAAGAATGTATATACTGACAGGTTCTGTCCCCTCAGCAAGCAACTTCATGAAATCTAACATTAAGAATTTGGGATATGAGAATGTAAACATACCAGATGCTATTTGGAGTGCCTATTGCTGCGTTGACAACAATGACAGCCCAATTAGATCCGGGGGTCACTGGCTACAAAACCAAGCGGGTAGCACTGTTAATAAACCATCTCTTGCAAGACTACAGACAAATCTATCTAGAGCTTTTGGTAAAGATGTAAAGCTGTTCGAAAACAATTGCGAAGTAATTAAATAAATAAATTCACATTACAGCCACCCAACCCCCACGCTCCCTATATTCTAGGTCTTAGATCTCTGTGATGGTAAAAACCTACAAAGTCTAATGTACAGGAGCATCTGATATTAGCCATTGAGTGGAACCTAATTCAAGCATGATAAATAAAATATGAAAAATAAAAAATTCTTCAAACACTATTGATGGTGGTGGCTACTGGTCTATTCCTCTCTCAGGCGTAGTCATTCATTTTCCATTGTGGAACTGCTGATCATCGCGCAGCTCCTCACTTGGTATCAGATTGACTGTCAGCCCTGTGTTAGCACAATGCCATCCTCCATCTACAAGATGCGAGGATAAGCTATCAGGCTCAGCTGAAGGCTTTAAGAGGAGAGATGAGAGAGCAAGAAATAGAGTAAGTTAGAGAACAACTCACCTCTAACCCTGATAACAACCTCGACAATTTGGGCCAAACCAATCAGGTTGCCCTGATCCAGCTGAACTTTGCCCCTAGCATAGAGCGTGATAGTTCCAATGAGGCCGCAACGACAAAGGATGCTGAAATGCCAGAGACAGCGATCCTATTGGACTCGTATCGGATGTACATAAAAGAAAACACGCTGTTTCTCAGACACAAAGATAGCAAATATGATAAGACAGGGTAAGAAAAAATCGCTATGCTTTTAACAGAGACTTCCACCTCACCACCAGGGATTTACGCCAGCATCTTTAGACTGAGCACTTAAACCCAATGTCCACCTGGTCCAGCCCCCGCAATAGATTTGAACTGCCTCTACAGCTAAGTTCACCATCACAAACAATGTATTTCTATTTTCGCCCTGTCACTCAACGATAGCCCTAAATCTAAATCCCAGGAACTCGTATAGGAAGAATATAAGGCCTAACCCACCAAGAACAAGAGAGGTCTTCCAGACACCACAACCGGAGGGGCTTGCTACCAAAATAACCCCACCAAGGTTAAACTACAGTCATCTAGACAGACACCGTCAAGGCTGGAGTATCAACCTACTCTAAGTCCCGTTTCCTGACCAAACAAGATCTTCTCAAACCAACGCTACTCAGCCCCACCATCCCACTCCTTTGACCTTACCTGAGTTTCCCCATCACACACGCCACCCCATATCCACAGAACAACAAGGGCTCCACCCTGGTCGTCATAGTTATGCACAAGCATGGACCACTGATACCCAGGACTAGCCCAGGACCCCACAGACTTGAAGCTGCTGCTGATGTTAGGGTTCAGAAATGGCGGGGTCACAATATGTTACCTTTGTATCGTGCTCATTTAAAGAGTTGCCATGACTTCATCAACAAGGGAAAGATACAAGCATTAGCCCCTGGTTCCGGGAGGGTTAAACCGGTTTGAGTTATTGAAGGAAGTTAAGAGAGAGAGAGCTGCAGCCTTTAGCAATACATCCAAATCAGAATGATTAGTCTCGTATAGAGAGAAACTCAGGAACCATAGTGGCTACTACTATCTGCTTCTCAGCCTTGAGGGTCATGGGAGGACAGGAGTGTAATCTGTGAGACAAGGATAGAGCCCCTACTTGAGGTTATATACGAGGAAGGGCCGCTGATACCAAAACTATCCCAGGACACCATATACTTCAAGCTGCCGCTGAACACAACAGTCCATGGTCCCCAATCTGGTAAAGATAACGGTTTTACACCTAAAAGCCGTGTCGATTTTTAATCCAAGGTAAATTCAAACTGGAACTATTGCAATTGTTTTAAATACCATTTAGTGTGACATGGTTCAATCTTCGTGTGGAACAACCAAAGTTGCTAATTCGGGCAGGCAAAATACTAGATTACTTGCATGGAAATCAGGGTACTCCAAAATATGAGTTTTTGTGAACCACTGCATTAGTGAAGTCAACTGCATTATTTGATCTGTGTCAGTGTTAGTTCATTTTCATATATGGAAGACAGGATCCTACTTAGAATAAAGGTATTTTATTACACACAGCTGCAGTGCGTGCACTTAATTGTCTTGATTAATGAGGCCCTCCTTCAGGCAAACACAGGGTATGAATCTATCTCTACCATCACGAGTCTCAGTCGTTTAGTATTCACATTCCTTTTTTCAGAATGATACAAACAACTGGGTGGGGAGGTCAAGTTTCAGAAGCTTTCCTCCCTTTTTTCAGTGCTCAGACGCGTTCACGCCTCTTGGCCCATGCTCCTCGCTCTTGACTCCATCGAGATGTGTGTACTGGACGACTCATCAATTTCTAAAGGGCATACTGTTATCTTGCACGATAAGCTAGGTAGTAACATAGAACATAATAAGGCACTTGGTATGTTAATCAGCTGGATCAGTTCCTTTTTTCAAGGTGTGTGTGCGCGCGCGCGCGTATCTATGTTTGCCTGAGTTGACAGCACTCAGTCTTCACATAAATTCGGAGCTGTCTCGCCTGTCAGTATGCAGCGTAATGAACTTGTTTGGTATCAACCCTGGTCAACTGCCAAAAATAATGGTTGACATGCTGATTTTGTTTGAACAGGTGCAGGCAACCGGGAAGCCGGAAACCATTTTGAAACAAAGTCTGTGCTGTGACAGCAATGGAGAAAAAAAACACAGAGCTCATGTCTTCAACAAACATCAAAAGGTCATGTAGGGAGAGTCCTTTCTCTTTCCTGTAAATAGCAGACTGCACTAAGGTTTGGGCTAACACCTTAAAAGGTAACGTGTTACTGTAATTTCACTACTATTCGCGCTAAGTAAAGTTACACATTATTATTTATATTTGAGTAACCAAATTACACTTACTTAAAATCGGGCCGTTACTAGTTACAGTCAGCGCCCCCCCCCCCCTTATATTGTGCATTATACAGATTATTTAAAAAAATGCATCCTGGTCAATGTTGTTTTTGCTCAAATGTGACTCTTTCCTGTTTATATTTCTGCATGCAGTTTGGGAGCTCACCGGTTGCTGGATCCTATCCCAGTCGGCTCCGGGCGAGAAGCGGGGTACACCCTGGACAGATTGCTAGTTCATCGCAGGGTTAACACATATACAATAAGTCACAAACATTCACACCTATGGGCAAATTAGAGACACCAATGAAGCTGTTGGTTTTTGGACTGTGGGAGGAAACCCTAGTCCACACAGAGAGGCCCTCAGGTGGGGATCAAACCCTGAAACTTCTTACTGTGACGCAACAGTGCTAACCACTGCGCCACGGTCGGCAAGCCAATTGTTTCTATTACTGTTTTGTACTTCATTCTAAAGTCGCAAGAAAAGTCATGCCTTGTGTCTTTATTGGAGAGTTATAAAGTTGTGAGCTGTACTGTATCAACTGTATTAAATAAAAACGTATTGCAAGAGCGGAATAGTGAATTAGCACATATTTATTCTCGAGATGTTTCAGCTGGTGAATAAGCCTAGGAGTGGAAGATCCTTACGATGACTATATCCAAAGTCTAACAAATTGGGGAAATTTATTTAGATTTAAAAACAATTAAATACATTGACTAAATATCAATGAAGAGTAACTAAATCTCTAATTTTTTTCCACTCTAACAAATCATACTAATATATAACTCATACTCATTACGTAGGCATTTTACCAAATTAATTTGAGCCTTAGCAAAAAACAAATTGGGCTTAAATGTAATGATTTAATATGGTTTAAATTGCTTGTATAAGTTTAAATTGTCAAATCAAATGTTTTGCCTCAACAACTTTTTCTAGTCAGCAAATGCTTAAATGTGTGAATGGTGCACTGAAGTGCATCCCGCATCGCGAGACTACAATGCAGGTGACTCGCCCAATCCCAATGGAACGTCAAAAGAAACAGAGAAGGCTTTAAAGAAATGAATCAGTTTTAGATATTTGCCTTTGGAAAAACTACAGTCAAAGGGTCAAGCATGGCTAAAGAGCCACGCACATATTTTTTCGCTAAAGTTCTCGAACTTACTTTTAAAATACTTGAAATAATGTATACCTGTGCTATATTCCAATTGAAATATCAGGATTGGTGTTAAAACATTTCAAATCTGCACGTTTGTTTTTTTTAATTGCTGTGTGTATGTGTGCGTTTTTTGTTGAATAATTATAAGAAAAAGTTATCACAATAGGCCTAACCAACCATTCTATCCATTTACAAATCTGAAAATGTGAACATGTATACATTATAGTTGTGAGGAATGGCTTTCATTTGCATGTAATCAAACAGCCTTTTATTTTGTATGTATCAAGGACACAAATGGTCGGCATTGCAAAAATTACAGACTATAACAGAATTTGGACAATTTCAATTAGCTTGTGTTTGGGGGGGAAATGCTTTTGTGGCAATTTTGACAGTGACCTATAAGATATAAGAGAAATTATTGGAGGCGTAACTCTGGACTAAAATAAAAATATGGAGGAAACCTTGGTGAGGAATAATTCACACACATACTTTATCCTAGATGGTTTCTCTGACCTGGGTGAGTGGAGGCCTCTTCTCTTCATTCCTTACTTTCTCATGTTTATCGTAGCTATTGCTGCAAACTCTTTTTTGTTATACATCATCATTTCAACAAGATCTCTACACTCCCCTATGTGCATCCTGATAGCATTAATAGCCTTTGTTGACCTGTGTCTTCCTGTGTTCTTTGTGCCTAACATGCTGGTTAGCTTTGCTTTTGACCTCAGAGGCATCTCTCTGGAAGGCTGTGTGGTACAAATGTTCTGCATTCACTTCACTGGTTGTTTTCAGTCCACAGTGCTTTTTTGGATGTCTTTGGATCGATACTTTGCTGTATGCAGACCACTGCACTATCATGGGCACATTGGCCTTCGTACTTTCCTGAGCTTTGTCATCCCTCCTGTGATCAGAAATATTTTACTGACCGTTATAATGGTGAGTTTGGTGGGAAGGAAGACATTCTGCCTAAATAGGATGAACCACTGTTTTTGTGAACATCTGGCACTAGTACAGTTGTCATGTGATGATACCTCCATCAACAACCTGGTTGGCCTCTTGTATATAGTAGGGATTCATTTCCTCGATTTAGTTTTTATATCAGCGTCTTATGTGGTTATATTCATTTCAATTTTTTGTAAATCTGCTAAGCCTAATTGGAAGGCTGTTAACACAGTCATTACCCACTTCATTGTGATTGTTGTAACTTTGACTTTTGCATCGATAGTTATATTGTCGTATCGATTCAAAAATAACATCTCCCCAAACAATCGTGTCTTTTTAAGTACGATGTATATACTTTTTCCAAGTTGTTTTAATCCCATTATCTATGGAATCAGAACAAAGGAAATAAGAAAACAGGCTTTAAAATGTTTTGGATTCATCTCTGTAGAATAAGAGTAATATGTTTATTTCTTTTATAATTATAAACGCTGGCATGTCTTTTGAATGGTATGGACGGGGAATCTCGAGCTGTTTCAAACTGTTTTTGAGTCCAGACGGAAGGTCAGGTTTGGTATTAAAGAAAAGATTAATCCTACGTATATTTCTGCAGACCTGCCACTCATACAGAAACTTTTTTTGTTTATTTGTTTGTATCTGCTAATTAAACTGTTTGTATTCATTTCGTGTATACGAATGATCACATAAAATAATGCAAGAAATATACTTGAAAACTCCAAATAAACCACTGCACAAACAAACATTAAATGTTTTTAACTCTTTATGTATGTAACAACATTATAATTAGTGCATTGCAGTATACTTTACTAGTCTTGTTTTTTTTTTTGTTTTTTTTTTACATTAAGAGTTTGTGTTCAAAGAAGGTCATTTATGAAACTGTAAGAAAATGCATTTCGATGCGCAATACACAGCAGCAGCGGTGGACTGCACTACAGACCCCGATTGTTGAAGGGATATTTAAAACGTCTTGGGCGAGCGGCTCACCTGCCCTGTCGTAAATGTTTAGCGGGCTTTACAGAAGAACCCTTCAGTAGGCTATACAAAAGTGTGCTATTTCTCAAAATCTCAAAAAGTTTTCCTTATGTCCAGCCAGACACACATCGTCCATTATACTTTAGAACGACCTTGATTCTCAACCTGGCCAGTGAACATGGGATGTCAAACGTGATTGCTCAAGCCGGTCTGCATTATCTAGCACAACTTTCCTGAAGCATTTACCGTTATAAAAAAAGAATGTGAGAAAATAGTTGTCAGTTTTCGAAAATAAATTACCTTCTCTGGAAAAAATCATCTCCGATTCCAGCGATGTAATGTTCTGAAGTACTTACACTGCAAATTACAGTAAACAGATTGTCACCACAGCAAAGACTTGTCGACCTACCTCATTGTCCAAATGAAAACAATACTTTTATTGTTTTATTGTTCTCATCATGATGCACATGAACAGCAAGCCTCATATTGTCAAAAGATATTCTACTCCGTGTTTTCCATTTTGTGCGACAGTTTTCAATGCTAACGCTCACTAGCTAACTCTGTAATAACGATATTGTGACAACATATAGTCAAAGGCGTATTCATGCAGATGCCCCGTTTTGTTATTTTTAATTTACAAGTGGGATAATGGCCAGGAGTCTTTTTTACAAATAGCTTGCAAATACATAACAAATGTTAGATGGTGGTATATGACCGTGAAAAAAAACAAATACTGTTAAAGCCATTAATTTCACTGGGGCCCAAAATAATAATACAAAATATAACACATTAACCGATCACTTAGATGTATACACCCGCACTGGTCTGTAATGCCCAAGGCATGTGGGTAATGGAATGGAATTGATTGGGTCAAAACTGCAATGTAGGTAAGGTGCCAAAAATAGGCACTATAATAATAAGAATATGACTGTGGTAACAAGATATGTCCTAATATAACATCACATAGTAAATCAAGGGCTTATACAGACTGGACCCCACAGGGTATTATGTAGCCTATAATATATAAGCTACAATGTGGCATAATGTAACTGCTGCCGCTGATACAATAGATGCCTGCTACCTCAGATCAGTTTTGCGGCCTTGTAGGCCCATTATAGTTTTGGAAATGCCTCATATTTACCATTTGAACATTGGGTAGTCATTTTGCTGAATATTAAAATATTGTTGTAGCAATTGAGTGCCACCCTTCTTGGCTTGAAAAACACACACACACACACACACACACACACACACACACACACACACACACACACACACACACACACACACACACACACACACACACACACACACACACACA
>JAVQJS010098460.1:0-31780 GCA_036024795.1 Galaxias rostratus
GCGAGAGAGAGTCCTCTTTGGCTTGTGCTTTTTTGTTTGTGTGTGTGTGTGTGTGTGTGTGTGTGTGTGTGTGTGTGTGTGTGTGTGTGTGTGTGTGTGTGTGCGTATGTGTGTGTGTGTGTGTGTGTGTTCCAGCCGGCCCCAGCTGCTGCAGCTGCTCCTACTGTCAACGTCGTGGAAGGGCTCACTAAAAGCAGCAAGATGAAGGTGAAGTGGACTCAGCTGGGCACAGTCTTTTTCTTGCTGCTCTCCCTTGTCATGACTGCATGCTTCCTGTGGCAGTACCAGTTGCCCAAGTTAATCCCAGGTATACTGTGCATCACACTTGCGCAGGTAGAAATTTGATGTTATTAGTTTATTTCCCTCACAAGGAAAATAACTAGAACCTTGTGATTTATGATGCGTCTTTGTAGCTTATATTTGCTTGCTCGAAAGTAGGTGAGTCTGTGAAATCCAATTAGGACACTTCAGTTGGGAAATGGATTAGAATTGTAAAGACAGCAGTGTTTTAGAGCGGTTCTGATGGACAAGGGATGTGTTTTTATGAAATCAGATCTCAGAGAATGTCACATGGAACCTACACAGCTGACCAATGTCATTGAAATGTATTTGAACAGTCTTTATTGTGCATCAGTCAGCCAGTCACTCCATAACACATTACAGCTACATAGGGTCAGAAAGAGCTCTAGTGATTCACATGAACTAGCTCACAGGGTTTCATGTATCTACGTTTTCAAATTCTATATAAACATATTCAAAACACAGGTTGTCTAGACTGAACAACCGTTTATCAGCAAACAGATTCCCTTTCAGTTCAACCTCTTCAATTGGATCCCTTGTGAAGGACTCACAGCACAGCGTATTCACTTATCCCTGGGCTAATGAATCATAGGTCCAAACTCCCTGTCTTATTTTACATATACATATCTTACTCTCTCAAATGTGGAGTGGGAATTCCAACAGCACGTCTCAGACTCTCCTATCCTTTCTTGTCTATCTGCTGGTAGATGATGGGATGGGAAGTAGCGGGAAGACGGACAGGATGTGCCCCAGGTTCCCAGAGCCCCTGCCCCTGGAGCACCCTATCCCAGGCCTGAAAGAGGCCCTGGAGAAGGTAAGTAAACCTCACAATTACCAGACACACAGTGGCTTTCCTAATGATGCAGACACTGGACTAAATTGGCCTGTTTTTTTTTCTTGTAATTGCCTTGGGCTGCTGTATTCACACTCGTTTTAAAATTCACAGAAACAGTTGAATTTTTTTTCTGACGGACTAGTCTCATGCAAATGTCACACCTTCCAGACCCATTTTCTCAGCTAAGCAACACATACTGCAAACGAGTGTTCTTAGCCCCTCCATCATAGGCCAACACATTCTCATGCTAAAGGCATCTCATATCCTACTCCCAAGCAGATCAATGGGAAGCTATTCATTTTTTCAATGCATGAAAAGAAGGAAGTTATTTTATATGTTAATATACCTATGGCAAGTGAACCCTTATGTTTACTCATCAATCAACTGAAGAACCTTGAGCAAAGATCTCACGATCAATAAGGTTTTGCAAATAAGATCTAACGACTGCCTTAAGGGTGCACTGACTACTAAAAAACACTTCTCTGTTTGGCAGTCTTGACCGATTCTTGACCTCAGAATCATAAATGCAGTATATGTATGTATGCACTAGAGTGTACGCGTATGGAATTACCGCGTTACACAAATGAGCACAAAGGCCTAATTTCAGCAGCCATTATCAGTGTCCAAATGTTAAATACTCTAATTATAATAAACTAAATATTTTGTAATGTTGATTTGTTGTTATGGTTGCTATCCTTTAAATTGTGTTTGCTAAATGATCTTGTAAATAATGCCAGTAGCTATCTGCCTCTCATGGTTGCACATAGTCAGGATGCAGAGGTCCATATTTACTACAGTGTAAACATAAACAAGGTAAACAACGTCTGTGAGCTTTGTGAGCTGTGTCAAATAAAAATTTCATTCCACAGGCCAATTGAAAGATGTTTGGGAAAAGACCAGCATAATCAGTTAAATGCATTGACCTCATATTTTGTTATGTCAAGTGAATGAGAGTTTATCATATCGATACTGTGACATTTGAAACATTTGGTGAAACATAAATATTTATATCTTATCATTTATATAAATACCAATTTCTAAGCTTTCTTCACGATACAACTTGATTTGAAATAGTTGGTTGTTTGTTGTTCAAAGCTGTGTCAGAATCAGCTTTAAAGGATTGGATTCTCCCTTTAGGAAAGAGCAGACATTTTAAAGGTTAACATCTAGCACAGTCAAATTAATATGGTAATATGAATCAAGATTATACTTGATGAATCAGACCAGGTTTCTTTTAATAAATCCTTTTGATTGCCATGGCAATGCCATATATTCTTCACACAGGTGGACGCCCTCTTGCGACAGAACATTGATCCCATCAGTCTGCCTTCCCTGTCAGCCATTGTGATATTTAATGACACGGTTTTGTGGACCGGGAACTTTGGCAAAAAGAATGGCACTGACCCGCTCTCAGCTCCACCCAACGAGTACACTATCTACAGGTACGAAGCCTATCTCAGAGGCCTGGAAGAGGTAAAGTGTTAACACCTTGTTGACATAAAGCATGAACGGTATATACTAATGACTCATTCCATAACTAGCTGCTGACAAATTGAATTGCATCCCTGCAGACTTGGTCACTTAGCCATAAGGGATTGTTTGAGAGTGGTAGTATGAAGAAGAATAATGCATTGCATTTATAAAGGATACGCCACTGCAGGGGTATGGAGCTAGCTAATCAATCAACTGTATGCATGCAGAGCGACTGCTTGGGGGAGAGATTCTCAGTTAGTCCATGAATTAGAATGTCCATTCCAGACATCACAACAAGGCGATCCATAGATATTTCATAATTGGTGTCGCAGCAACCATTCAGCTGTGGTGACAACACATGACAAAGACTTCCATTTTCCATTTTGCTTAAGAGATTTCAAAATATAGGGGTTTCAGAAAATTGTTGTAAGCACTAATGATAAACATTAATAAATGTCACCATTTTGAAATGCCCCATTGCTTTCTGCTGGTTGAACTTGACAAAGTACAAATGGTCATTGTTTGAGTTAAAATGATAGAAATTACCTCTAGACCACATGGGTTCTATTTAGTTGCCAGACTGGAACATTCAGTAAATGTAGGGTATGCCCCATCTATTTGCCTGTAGGCTTATTCCTTTTAAGCCACATGCGCCACCCATTTCACTGACCTTCCATCCCCGCCACGTGTCAAGGCATCTGTGCAGGGCTTTGAACATAACTCTAGTGGCTGTCAGCCTTCACTGCCAGAGAAAACGTTTGGGAAAGTAAAATCCAAATAGGTGTTGCACAAGAGCAACAACTCTGGTCGATTTCACTTCAATCCCTTCTTCAATCCCTTCCAGCCCTGTGCACTGTCACTTTTAGAGCATGTGCTCCCATGAATGCTTTTTGCACCACCCAGAGTATATATGAGCAGGGACCTCAACAGTGCTTTTCAATGTTGTGGAAGCAATTTAGATACAGACTGATGTGAACGCTCCAGCCTGGTGTTTTGTTCACCACTAAATACATTGCTCTCTTACCACATTCTAAATGAACATTAATAAGCCCATGTGGTTCCTTAGGAATGGTTCATTAACAATCAAAATGTAATAATGGTTCCTGCCCTCATCCAACGCTTGTTGATTGGCCGTTTTCTTGGACTAATACCTAATACTCTGTTTCCATTGAATGTGTCTGAACACTCTTTTGGTTTGGCTGACAGGATCGCCAGTCTGTCCAAGATCTTCCCCACACTGATGCTCTACAGGCTGTGGGAGGACGGGAAGGTGGGCTCCCTGGACGACCCTCTGGAGAAGTACATGGAGAACTTCACCATCAAGAACCCGCTCGGCAGGACGCGAGACTCGGAGCTGAAGTACGTAACAGACGGCCTGATCTTCCTGGACAGCGGGGAGGTCCAGATCCGCTCGTCCTCGGTCACCCTGCGCAGGATGGCTAGCCAACTCTCAGGTAGGACCAGGACTCTGCACTCTGGGTCACTCTATTCATGTTCCAACTCCATGTACACTGGGGCTCATTCAGTATACATTGGTACGGAACCTGGAGGGGATTTCTATGCACATTGTGATATTTTTTTACCCATTCACCGACTCCAGAATGTAACTGGCTTGTTAGCAAGTAACAAATATAGATACTTTCTCAACCTCTACAACACATGTCCACTGCTTAAAACACCTGCTTATGCGTCACTGCAAACTTAAATGGAACACAGCAGTGAAATGTCTCAGTTACCTGATAGACTTTACTTGGAGGTGTAAACAAAATCTTTCAAGCCTTGGAACTAACAAATTCAAAACATCTGGAATAAAAGCTCATGCACAATAGATGAAATTATTTACTGTGCCCTATAAGCAAGTCTCAGACAACTTCTCTGAAAACTTAGTTTGCTTCATTAAATGTTTTGGTTGTTGATAGAAACTTTTTTAAGTCTGTTAAGGAATGTAATATCTGTAACAAAATGTTACTCTGACGGCTTACATTATTACTCGAAAGCTGACTTGCTTATGTGCTCTTAGACTGGTGTTGGCTGTAATATCTTTACATGTTTTCATGCCCCACAAATTTTAACAGTTAAAACATACATATCCCATGACTCATGGTTTTATAATGCATATCCACTGTTTGGTCCTAAATGGGGGATCACTTCACTCATGCAGGTCTACCCAGACGACTTCGAGCCACCAACCTGCTGTGGAAGGGGAAGACACAGGCAGCTGTCAATCTTCTGCAGGATGACGTACTGGTTGCTGACCCAGGCACAAAGTAATATTAGCTTGCGTTATATCTTCGCTTACATGTCTGAATTCGCATACATATTGAGTTTAAGAAATACCTGATGCAACTACTCAGTATTGTTGGTACATGCTGAATGTTGACTTTCTGTCGTGCAATTATTATGTGAGATGGATACGCATATTGATTTATTCAGGGTTAACCTGAGCATGCATACTAATGGTTTACTTTTCCTGCTGCTTTGTCTCTTGCAGATGTCACTATAGCAACCTGGCCTTCTCCTTGCTAGCTCACATCATGGCAGAGAAAGTGGTTGGGCTGGACTACCAGCGTTGGATCAGCGACAACATCCTTGACCGGCTGGGGATGGAGGACACGGGCTTTGACATCACCCCGGGAATCCAGAGTCAGATGGCTGTTGGGGTGTACTCCAGCGGCCTGGCCGCCCCGCTCTACGACCTGGGATGGTACCGGCCCTCGGGTCAGATGTACTCCACGGCGGCCGACCTGGCCAAGATGGCCATGATGCTGCTGGGCGCCTACCACCGCAAGCTCCTCGAGCCCGACACCCTCAAGATCATGCTGACGCCGCTCTTTCGCTGCAATAAGGACTACTTTGCCAACCGCACAGGCACGCCGTGGGAGATCAATGAGCAGCTGGGCTATGAGGTGGTGCGCAAGGACGGCGATCTGGACGGCTACTCGGCCACCTTCTCCCTGGTGCCCAGGTTGAAACTGGGCCTGGTAGTGTTGATGGCCGGCAGCAGGTCTCCGGGCCAGGACGTGGTCACCCAAGCCTACGGCCTCATCATACCAGCTCTGGAGAGGGCCTTCCGTGAGGCAAAGAAAGTTCTGACCCCACCCCCAGACACTGCTCCATATATTGGTTTCTTCACCTACGGTAACATCACCTATTATGAGATCCGTGCCGAGCCCAACGGGGTCCTCACCATGCAGCAGTTTGGACCCCAGATAGAAGACCTGATCCCAGAGCGCTACCGGACGATCAAGCTCAACTACCTGGAGGACCGGGTGTTTCGGGTAGTGTTTGAGAAGGAGTACCCCTGTGTGCTACGGGTCAGCACCGCCTCAGTGTCGCTGGAGGCACAGGATGGGCAGCTGTTTAACTTCTACATGTTTGGCAAGCAGGGTTTGTCCCCCGGCTTTGACGCTCCTGGACTAAATACTTACAATGTGGTCAGGATAGCCCAAAGGCCCACCTTCTCGAACTGAACAATTCTAAAAGGTCAAGATGGAAGCAATGTATATAGTGTATAATATGAGGATTTGTTAAAGAATTCAAAAGATTATTTAAAGATGGAAAGCAAGTGTTGGATTGCTTGAGTTTGATATAGTCATGAGTTTAAGTTAATGGTCATTTGTTTCCATCTTCAGATCTTCTTGCTGTATTGTAATTTATTATTGTGTCTGGCTGTGTTTAAGTTCCCTGTTTTGTTTTTTCCAGTGTCGTCTTGGCTTGTAAATATCTGTTCTTCTGTCGCAATTGTGGGTCAAAAAAGGGACAAGACCCAAGCACAGAGATGATTTCATGTTCTGTAATTAAAGCATAACATAAACGAATTAAAACATAACATAGATTAATTAAAACAATGAATAAGATTACTACAAACCAACACAACACAGTTAGCCAACCTTGGGAAAAAGTCCTAGTCCACATGTACACAGGTATTTTTTTAAAACATATTTTTCTATGCGTTTGTCTTTTGTCCACAGGCACATTGTATTTTAAGTAAGTTAAAACAGACTTTTTGCCAAAGTTTCTCCAAGATGAAGACCGGGAAAACAACGTTTATGGCTTGAAATATGAGAATAAGCCCTGCCATTTTCTTTCTTGATGTCAGAGTGTGTTCTTATCTCCTTGGTTTGCATGGCATTTTCCCTGCCTATTGGTTTGTTTTGCTCTTGGCAGAGTATTTATGCATTTTAATGTGGCTGGAGTATTTCTTTTTTTTTAACTGCCTGTGTGGACACAATCTTATTTTAGAACGAAGGATCATAATAATAAGGTTCTGTTTCCCCAGACTTTTCTGTGACACTATTCCAGTGAATGTTGATCATACTATGAATCTTATTGTTGCACTACTTTGACTATGACAGATAATTGATTGGACATTAACCCACTGTGAAATTGTGACGATACTAGAATCTATTGTTTTTTTTATCTGCTGTATACATTTCAGCTACGTTAGTGTTATTCCTGGTTGAATTGATATGATAGTATTGAAAGACCAGTTGGTGGAAGTTCTCAAAATTTTAGGGTGTCTGCTATGCAACTTTATGTATTGATGAAAAGAGGTTTCACTTAAGTTCATATTAACACAACAGATAAACCGAAATGCTTTGCTGATGCCAAACAGTTGGAGCACAAATCATTTTTTTTAATGTATATTACTGTTTTCACTGGATATTGATTGTTCTGGATAATTCAGGACATGCTCCAGGTATGCCGTTTTGTAATCCCTAATACGGAGTAGTAAGTAGGCCACACATTTAATATCAAATATTTCTTTGAAAACTGATTTAGGCTCCACTTACTGGTTTAGGAGGACGACAAACACAGAGCTTATAGTAGAACACCTATTAAGGTTATTTCAGTTCTCTGTCGGTCAGGGCAATTTTTTTAAATTGGAGCATGAGGAGAAAATGTCACTCAAACAGAAAGGTCAAGTCCCTTTTATTGTCACGTCTCCATTCACACTCTTGGGATTTTGATGAAAAGAAAATAGATATTGTTTTATAGCACTTTAAGCCATGTGGCTTGGCATTTTATTGACTTAAAAACGTAATTATGGACAATATTTGTGGACTCGGTTCAAGTGTGGTTAAAAGTCAGTTGGAAAAATAGTTGGACACATACCAATACAAGTGTTAAACGAATGTTTAACAGAAAAATAAATAGCAATGCAGTAACAAAGGGCCAGTAACATCAACGCTGATGAAAAGTATCAATAGCAGCTTTCCCTTTTAATTTCCACACCCACAATAAAAAATCCTTCCACAACAAAAATCACAAGCATATGTATACCATTAATTAACAATTTGACAAAGTGACACAGTAAATCCAGCTTGCACCTGATTTCTCAACAGCATGAAGCAAATCTATTGAGAATTGTCTACAAACACAAGATCCAAACAAAGCGGGGTGCAATTTGTGAAATGTAAACATTTTGAGGGGTGGGGGGGCTGAGCAAAGATTTGCTGAATTGGTAATAAAGGCCATTTTCTTTACCTTTCAAAGTTATCATAATGTACCTTTTCATTGCTGTCTAATTGGAAACTCACTTTCCCTACCCCCGATCCCCCTGTCAAATCACACACTCACACAAAGGCAGACAAAGACAAGAAATGTCACTGTATGTTACGCAAAATTTAATGATCTCATCAACAAAGGCTGCAATCCCTTTTACAAAGGGTTAGCTTTTTACAAACGTACTTTAAATTATGATTTTTGTGGTCCATATAGAACAGTTTTCTCTCTCCTGCCTTTGCTCAATCGCAAACCTTCTTGCTCTTTGTACCCATCTATCCACCTATTTTGTCCTCATTGTGTCCAACCTTGGACATTTTATTTATATAAGTGGGGGGTGAAAAATATTATGTTCTCTGGAAACTAACCTAGTTCATCATCGTCTTTGTCTTACTTTTGGTTCCTTTTCTTGCATTTTGGTTTTGTTCACCTGTATTGAAATGACACTGTCCCATTATTCATCGTGCCACCCTCATGATTCTTCAGTGCAATCTAACTTATGGAGTTAACAGTCTCATAATGTCAATTCAGACACATTGCTGGGAGAAGTTAGAGTCTGTGAATTCATAACCGACAGAGAAACAAAGGGGTTTGACTCCCTGCCCCTCGTGGCTGGGGAACTCAGTAGGCTTTTCGGGAGGGCTGGCGAGTCCTTGCCATCGTAAGTTGACAACACGAGGTCGCGGAAGCTCTCGCGGAACCGTGTGGAGAGCAGGTTGTAGATGATAGGGTTGACAGCAGAGCTCAGGTAGAAGAGGATGCCCGAGAGAAGGTGGACACTCTGGAACACGGTGTGCATGAGGTCCGTCCACTGGCTGATGGAGCTCCACAGGAGCCGGTCAATGTGGAAGGGAGCCCAGCAGATCCCAAACACCACCACCACTACAGCTACCCCACGCATACAGAGGAAGGTGGATCAAGGTTAAGAAGAGAGAAACAGAGAAGGAGGAGATCAGAAAAAAAAAGCATTTAACTAGTATCTTGCATTTATTATATACAACTTGTTTACTCATCTACATTCTTTGTTCTACATTTGACAAAATAGCTTTCCATACAACATGACACAAGTTGGGGAATTCTGCTAAATACATATGTTAGATTTTTGGCTTTGTAAGATATGGCTATATATCTTGCAAATAACTAGCAAGAAGCACGTGGTATCTACAGCCTAGACATTCTCACAGTGTGTTTGTCTGTCTAGAACAGTGGTTCTTAACCTTGTTGGAGGTACTGAACCCCGCAAGTTTCATACGCACATTCACTAAACTCACCAAACCCCTGGGGTTCAATCGAACCCAGGTTAAGAACCACAGGTCTAGAACATTTGGGCTTTCATTAAAATGTGTTCCCCTTTTATCTTCTGCTTGTGGAGTTGAATGTCAGGGCCTGCTACAGCAAAAAGAAAGTTTATTATATATATTAGTTTATAGCTATAACTGAAAAAGTCAGCAGTGACTAGTAACATCGATTGTTAAATTCCTTCATTAACTTTTACTCAATGCAAAACGTTAAAAGGTTTCATTTCCACCATTGTTAAGAATATTTATAAATTACACATGAGCAAAGTGTTTCAATCAAATTTTTAAATGCTATCAAATTACCTAAAATTGCTCATTTCGAATTACTAAATTTCAAATGTACATGTTAGAGGGACACAGTCCAGCAATAAATAAACAAACTTCCTCTAAGTAGGCTACAATGGAGAAAATACACAAAACATGTCATATGCTGTTGTCGGTCACAATAAGGTGTGAGAGTACCTCTGTTACCATGCCTATTTAAAAATGAAAGCTGGGGGACTCACTGAGCATCTTGGTGACCTGTCTCCTGCGACCGTTCTCTTCGTGAACCCTCCACCCACAGCTGGACCTGCGGTTCTCATCCAGTCTCCGGCGGGATAGCCGCCCCTCGCGGCCCAAGTGAACGCCCATCACTAGATACAGCACGCTGATCACCACCATGGGAGCAAAGTAGAAACACACGGTAGTAATCTGGATGAGCAGGTTGTAGATCCACATGGGTTGGACTACGCCGCAAATGGCCGACTCCTGCACCCTTTCCGGTAGGTACATGTAGTAGATGCCATGCAGCAAGGTGTTGGGCACGGCACAGACAAGGGACATTGCCCAGACAGCTAGGATAACCCGCTTGGCATGCCAGTTGGTGGAGATGTAGCGCGTCTTGAGTGGGTGCACCACTGCCATGTACCTTTCTACACTCAGGGCAGTCACGTTTAGGATGGAGGCAAAGCAGACCGTTTCGAAGAGGAAGGTTTTGAAGTAGCAGCCTCCTTCACCGAAGGGGAAAGGGTAGTTCTGCCACAGGTCATACAACTCCAGGGGCATCCCAAAGAAGAGCAGGAGGAGGTCCGACACGCTCAAGCTCAGAAGATACAGGTTGGTAGGGGTGCGCATCTTGTTGTGTTTGGCTATCACCGCACAAGTGAGCAGGTTTCCACTCAGGCCAATGAGCGAGATGAACAGATACACCAGGGTAACAGGCAGGACAAAAGGCGACTGCTTTGGACCAAGGACTTCCAGTAAGATTTCCTCAAGAGACTGCATCACAGTGTCATTTTCTGTGACGTTTGATACGATGGTATCATTTTGAAACATCCTGTGGTGCTTTTCCGAGAATAACTGCGATGCCTGCAGTGGGTTATAATCCATTTTGAGGCAAAGGTCGCGATGGAGAAGATAATTTAAGGCTTTTTATTCCATATTGAAGCAAACAAAGGAGGATAAAAAAATAGGGAATTTTAAAATATGGCATTAATACATTAATGCATTACAATGGCAATTTTGCAACACCATAGGCCTTCTTTTATACAACCTTTGTTGGAGTTTGAATGTGAATAGCAAACGATTAAAGAAAAGTGCAGGGTGTATTTGGGTGAACAAATTAATAAATCTTATTCACATCATCAAGTATATAATGTAATTGGTCACATACATGTTAAGGTTTGATGGATTAAAGGTCCACACCCTTCAGCAGAAGCAAATTATTTAGAAGATCATTTATTTAACCGAACGGGGCCGCTAAAAACATTCCATTTTAAATACATACATACATACATGAAGTGAAACATTTCTTGGCAGGTGATCTTGCAGCAAGTGTAAATTGCTAACCTGTAGTTTAAGGGTTGAGTGGGGGCGTGGCAGCATATTCAAGTAAACAAAGTACGGAAACCAGTAGCGATCGACTTTTAATTAGACTGTGCTGGCATGAGATGCCCTTGAGAAAAGGAAATAATTTACACAATTTAAATTTAATTTACATGAAAATAAAAGAGACTTATAAGCTTAAGATGTGCAACAGCATTATTTAATACAATCAATCGAATTCAGTTCAAATTGATTAACAATTGCAATAATTTTCCATATGTATATACATAATGAAAAATTAGCAACGGAATAAAAGCCTCTAGATGGATACAATGCATTGCATTTACCTACCATGAGATTTCAGAATTATATTAACATACGATAGAAAATGTATTTTCGATAAATAAGTTTAGGGAAAAATAGTCTGCTGCTTTAAATTAATGCAAGGCCTTACCTTGGAAATGATGTGTGACTCCGTGCACTTGCTAGTAATGTTTGTGAGTGAATCATCCTCGAAAAGGTGAAGAGACCTTTTGTATTCAAGCAGCGTTCAATCTTACTCTGCGGTCCGTTAAAGTTGCCTCCCCCTTTCAGATAACCTATTTGTTGAACCTGCTAGAATATGACGCTACGCTGCTGTCGTCTCCACATAACATTCGCATATTTTCATGACCACAGGTGAGAAGCTAAATTATTGTGTATATAGACTGGTGAAAAATATGAAACGACTCATCTTTCAACACTAAAAGATGCGAAGTCATAGTGTTACAAAAACTGTGTTGTAAAACAATAAAAACAAAAAACATATACCTCGTTTGAGTGCCACAGGTATCTCGAGACTTTTGCAAAAGAAGCAACAAATACTTCAGAAACAACTGACAGAAATCAACAGATTACCTGTAAATATTATAATTTACACTTTCATTATTTATCATAGGTCTACACTTTTGGTTTCTTCTGATTGGTTCTGCTGAATTTACCCTTTGCGTAATTGATTATACGTCTTGTGTCGGTGTGCATTTGTATTGGAGCAATAATTTTTTCAACTCTTTACACAAATTGTTTTATGTCACATTCGAATATAATGATGACTGATTTATCATAGTCGAATCGATTTACAGTTTACACACTTTAGTGAGCGCTTCAAAATTAACCACTAGAGGGTAGCATAGTACCGCCTAGGTACTTTCAATAATGGTACATTGTAACTGCTACATACATTTTGTTAGGGCATTGTGTCAGAAATAAATAAGGAATTATGCACGTAAAATTTCGGTAACATTGTTTTCTGGTAGAAACCCAACGATCGTAGTTAGAAAGGACCTCAAATTAAACATATTGTCAAATATCGAACCGACTGGTGACAATATTTACAGAATTCTGTACTCAAAATGTAAGCAAATTACAACAATAAGGTTGCAGATGTATTTGACAAAATAATAACCTATAGATTTAGATGATTTAAAGAGAACAAATGCCCCTGGTGAGTTTATGAATTCAACAGGATGTCCTGCCTCTCCAGGATACTATGGAGGGATATCTTCCTGCATGTTTACTTTTTACTCATATAATGGCGGCCCATTGATGTTTGACCTGATTTTTAAGGGTCACTTGACTGTTGTATTGTCTCAAAGGGATTTACTGCAGTTTGGTTCTACCGAGATAGCAAACGGACAATGTGATGCCTCCGCCCGCAAATTTGAGTCTTTAAGAGTGGGATTACAAATTAGGCCTGAGTCAACATGAACAATGCTACATCCTCCATCAACACCCTTTGGTCTAAAAATAGTAAGTAGTAAAAATAGTAGCTGTCTATCAAAAACCACACTAGTCCAATATTTTTGTTGTCTGCAATGGGAAAAGGGTCTGTCTCCATTATATATTATATTGAATGTCATAGATCAATTAATACATTTTTATTATTATTATCCAACCATCCATTAGCAGTACCGCTTACCCTATGCAGGTTCGCTGAAGGGGAGGCTGAAGCTTATTAATAATAATAACAATAAAAATAATAATAATAATGATGCATTATATTTATAAAGCGCTTTTCAAAACACTCACAGACGCTGTACAAGGTGAAAGTTGCATACATATATGTATTTATTTACATTTACATTTACAACTGATTTGAAGGACAAAAGGGTAGCAAATAGAGTTTTAGTGTTTGGATAGACTACAGCAAGGCTCAAAAGCCAAATTGATTTGAAGATCATTTTTTGTCTTTTGATAAGTATAGGGACTTGACCTGAAAGGTTGCCAATGGTTACAGTGGCAACATACACAGTTTGAAGCTTCTGAGTCTTTGCCAGGCTCTTCCCAACAGTAAACAAGGCCCGAAAGATGGTGTACAACCAACCAGCAGTTTATTCCTGACTAAATTAATGTGGTGCTTACATTGGTATCAGATGTGAATGGAGCAACAGTCATACACTGGCTTTGCTTTAGCAACAGTATTTGATACATTTCGTTATAACCAAAGCAGAGTTTTTTTAATATTAATTTGAAAATGATAAATTATACCATCTTGTGGTAAAATGTGTTAGCTGAATCATGATACTTTGTTTTCTCCATGTTTTTGGTACTGCAGCATGAAGGCAGCAGCTTTATAATATTAGTTGTGTGACACACACACATAATATATATATATATTTATACACACACACACACACACACACACACACACACACACACACACACACACACACACACACACACACACACACACACACACACAGTACTGTGCATAGGTTTTAGGCAGAGGATGCTTTTTTTCCCCCTCACTTTATTTTTTATGAATTCTCAACAAAATAAACAATTAACTACAATTCTAACTTTAAAAACTTTCCACCTGCTTAAAACCTTTGCACATTACTATCTACAAACTTGAACAAAAATAGTTGGTACATGTATTCACATATAATTATAAAATGGCGTAGGTAGTCATGTATCCTATAATGGAAAGGTTCCCATCCTTTTTTCATCAGTTAGACTTCTGATTTCATATTCGAGTGTAGTATAGTAGCACTAAAGCACTATAGAATGGCACAGTAGTATACTATAGTCTTTTTATGTTCATTCCCGGATTAGGACATTCCCTGTTGGACCCTGTGCACAACCAGACACAGGTGTGTTTGTGTGTGTGGGCTCATCCATTTTCCATATGTATTGTATGCATGCACCAGGGGGAGGAAAATGAGACAGGGACAGAGCGCATGCCTACTAAGCAACCTAGCAACCCAGAGAGTAGAAACACAGCCTTCAGTCAAATACGGGTCACCCATACCACCCAGAGGGCACTGAGTAAGCCCCTCAGAAAGAACTAAAGGGGGGCCGATTTGTAACATAGTTTTTTCACGTGAAAGGAAAACAATGAAAGTTTATTCTGCTTTCCAATGTAAACCTCACAAAGTTTTGCTTCAAGGAAATGTGGCTTCCATTTAAATGAACCTTGCGCATGAATGAAAGGAGGAGAGGGTTCTATTCCACTTTGAAGTGTTTGTGTAATAGCTGTAAAGAACTCACACTGTGTGAAGGGGCTTATGTTTGGAGAAGTGACGAGCATTTCAGTGGAAGCGAAATGGAAAGTTCCAATGAGCAAGAGGAATGTCTTGAAGGGAGAGTTAAACAGCTGCTGTCACCAGGAGGCTGAGTTTGTTGTTCAGTTCTACGTGGTCCGGCTCAGATGGGTGCTTTTAATTGGACCCAGATTAGGGCAAGTCCTGACACAATCGCATTAAATCTCAAAAATGTTTTTAACGTGTGTATGTTTGAAAGCAACGATTAGGTTTCATCTGACTTTATAATATGAGTACACTGAGATAGAATACATTCAGAAATCAAAAATGTCTTTACACATTTAGAAATAAAATTACACAGAAAGAAACTATTCGGAAGTACAACCCTTATTCCATGCCTTTCTAAAACATACCCTGCAACAACCAATCAACATCTAAACCATCACAATAACAAAGTCTATTAATTTTCTCAATGGGGCCTCACCCTTTTTTTCTTGTTCAAGTAGGAGACAAAAGTGGAATGGAACAAAGTTTAGGAAACAGTTCAAGTGAAGACATCCCCCATCTGCTGCAATAATGTCCATTCAAGCCTTTGGCATCTAATAGTATAGCAATCTTGCAAAAACTGCAATTTTGTTTTGATATTGTATTCATTTTCATGTTCCTCAAAAGTTGGGAAATGGTAGAACAATTAACATCTTGCACAAAACCATGTCCGTCAGTTTTCTAATGGTTAGCATTGCAGCCTTTCCCTCGGAGTAATTATAGTGATGCTCCATGCTAAGCTACACAGCCAAAGCAGTGGCATTAACATTGGCATTATCATTAGCATTAGTAGTGTTCGTCAAAGCCCCCATGGAGTTCCCACTAACTGGGGCTTGAGGGGTCACTTTTGCCGGGCGATGCTCATTGTTGTGGGCACAACTGCGGGCACACAGCTGGCAGGATGCACAGGCTGAGTTGCAGCAGGGCAGAAAGCGACAGACGCTAACCCTCCAAAGGAACCAGCCGGGGGACCAGCAGCACCAACAGAGAAGCACAGAGCCAGCAATCACACCCAGGCAAATGTACAGCACCAGCATGGACACTGAAGGAGGAGAGTCTGAGAAGAGTTGGGGGTAGAGGTGGCGAAGAACAAAGGGCAACTGAAAAGGAGTCTTTCATATCAGGCAATTTGTTTGCTTATGAGCTTATTACAAACGAAAGACATTGATGAAGATGTCACAACCTTTAGCTAGGCCTTTTTGCACCATATAAACACAGCAATTTAATTCAAAGGTTTCGAGTAAAATTAAATTCCCTCAAAAATTCATTTTTGTAATGGTAGTACGCGTTTGAAAAACATTTTTTTCAGGTCAAAATAAAATGCCTTGCAATTTCCACACTTTGACCCCCAAACAACTGAATAAGACAGAATTAAAGGAAACGTTTTCTTGTCAGGATAGTTAATGCCTTGGCATGGACAAGGAATGTGGTTGGAGGTTAACGGCCAGTCACAGACAGTGTCTATTAGAACGTCTTTCGCTTGAAGACACAATAGAGACAAGGCCAATCAAAAGGCCACATTCTACGCAGAAAATCCATCACGGTTAATAGGTTTATAAGGAGCACTTCTATCAAATGAACAACTTTGGGTGTCCCAATTAGATTTGTGTGCTTTCATATGTGTTTTGCTTTGAATGTATTAATTGTTATTCACATTGATTTCTTAACACAATAAAAACAGTTCTGCCTGCCAATCAAAAATAACATTAGTACATTAATGAGACATTGGATAGAATCCAACTAAACTATATTTTGTAACTCACCTGTAACTGGGTCGTGATTGGGTGTATTGTTCCCATTGCCACAGTTCCCGTGTGTGGATACTTGCACTGTGGGCGGGTTCAAAACTGGTGGCAGCGGAGGCGTTACAACTGGAGGAGGAGGTTTAGGAGGCAAAATCTGACCTCCTAGAAAAGAAAGACACTCAGTGCTTGCTCTAAAATCCACTGCACCAATATGTAATGTTCCGAGTAGAATAATTAATGGGTCTATGATTTTAAGGTATTGACACAAATAGCAACACTATATCTACACTTAAATCCACATCGCCATTCCCTCCCCTGACTGACCTTTGCACCCTGAAGGAAGGTTGTCCTCCAGATCACTTCCATCCCCACAGTTGTCAATGCCTTTGTCATCACACACGAGACTAAAAGGAATACACTTTCCATTCCGGCATGTGAAGTATGGTTCCCCGCTGCATTCGGAATGGTTAAAACCTGAACACAATGGGAAGATGTCCGACCCAATGACTGTGTTTTCTGAACATTAACAAATGAACTTATCCACAATTGTATTATATTTGGTGGTCCTTGGCAAGAAAATAAATAACATACATAAAATACAACATGGCTTGGCAGCTAGAGACAATGTCAGTGTCCCTCACCCACTCTGAAGGAGGTGAAGTCCCCAACAAAGTCCACTCTGGGCTGGGTCCCCCTTGTCACTAGGCGCAGGGTGAGGTAGTTTCCCGTAGAGAGTACCGGTCGTGGAGGAGTCTTTCCACACAATGGTAGTCCGATGGGGGGCGAGTTCCTGTCCCGTCCATCATAGAACTGGATGTATGAGCCTGCGTGACATTGATCTCCTTGGCCTTCCCCGGTTGTGGGTTCCAGGCGGAGGTTAAGAGAGGCAGAGCCACGTGGAGACTCGGGGAACAGCGGAGCAGGGCTGAGGGGTGCCACCCGCAGCAGACTATAGACCAGAAAGAAGCGGAAGTGGAACTGCACCTTGTCTTTGGGGGATGCTGCCTGCATGGTGATATGGCAGTCTGTTCCCATGGTGACAAAGTAATATTGCTTGGAATCCTGATGCGAGTTGACAATCATGCCGTCTCCTCGTATTGTCTGGCCACAGAAGTCTACAACATTCACTAGAAAGAACCAAAGCAAAGAAAATTGATGGGATACTTGATAATTTGGACTTTACTCAGCTCAGATCACGTTGGTTGTGTATGCTGGAAAAACGGTCTCAAGTCCCCCTGCATATCATTTGCGTAACAACACACTGCCTGGGGGTTTAATTCTACATCCCCCATCTGGGAGTCAGGCCAAATATTGAGAAGATTTATGACCACCGCCAAGTTTATTAGCTCCGTTTCCCAGGGAGACCACTGGCTCTTCTTGTTCAGACGTCTCAGAACGTCAGAAAAGGAGGCGAGCACCTATTGGTGGGAATCCATTTGGTCCAAAGCATGGACAACCACAGAACATTCAGTGGACCTCCCAAAATGGAGTGGATGGTTATACATGTGGGCCTATGTCAAAACATCTTATTAATTTGCCAATTCTGTTCATTATCAAACTAAAATGTTAAGAGCAAGAAAGGGTTGTGGCCTTGACGCACATGAGAAAGAATTGTGGTTAAGGAAAATGGCCTCATTGTTCATCCACTGTTATCCTTCAAGTCTCTGACAAATCAATTATGTCATGATTAAAACAATATCTAACGTTTTTTAAAACAAAAGGTTGAAGTCAATATTGTATTAATTTTATTTGATGGCTTTTAGCCTACGTTTTTCAGAGTGACCATTGGGATCCAAAATAAGTATAATATCAAAAATCAATAAACGTTTAAATTAAAACAATATGACAAGAAAATACCGACAACAATATCCTGATGGTAAGTAGTGTATTTTATTTTTGCACAATGCATCTTTTTTCTTTTAATATGAGAAAATATATCTACATAGGATACAATGAGTCTAAGTAAAGTTAGCAATGACTACACGACTGTAACGAGTATAGTATACATAGTATAAGTATACATATAGTATAACACGAGTCGCTTATTCAGAAATAAAGTACGCGCAAAAGGCACCGTTTCAGATCGACAGTCAGAGTCATAGTGGCAAATCAGGAATCACCATATTAATCAATCTTAAAAAACTGACGTCCTTACCTGTCTCGATTGCACTGGTCCTGATGGTCATTACATTTAACAAAACGAATAATATCAATAAGCACTTGGTGCTCTCCATGACCGTGGCCGTTGGTTCTGTTACAACAAAGTTCTTAAAAAGTAGGCCTAGTGCGCACCTCCTTGTGTCGCAATAATGACCACTCTATGAAACACCCTAAAACTTTTACAAATTTCGGAGCTGTTGGTTTGTCTGGGTGTACAATTTCCGAGTTCTCATCTCGGATCTTTCGTTGCAGTGCTGTTACGCGCTGTCAGTGTTGAGTAAATTTACCGGACGCACAGGGAATGGCCTTGCTTTGTAATGTGGTCCATGTCCTACGAGAATGAGCCTAACTCTAGTCTTTATCATGCGGCCTTTTATTCATTTGGACCTCCTCTTTCCTTTGTGTGATCCATCTATTTGTCTTCCTATTTCCATGACAACAATCCAAATGAGTTAGACCCAAATGGGGAGCTATGACCACCCTCATCACGCCCCCATTAATCTCTGCAGTTGGTAGTGCGATTAGCAGACTCAGGACCATTAGACTTCGTCAACAAGACTGTACCGTCTAGAGAAAGAGCAGAGCTGCTCTAATCTGATTCTGCCCCATTTGTCGGCAGGCTTTAAAGACACTTGAGAAGATGGGGAGAAATAAAAACAATAATTTAAATTATTGACAGCATTTCATTAACAGAAATTACACTTTTTTTACACTCTTTCCTGCTCCTATATTTCCTAAATTGAAGTAAATTGGCGTAGGTCAACACTTCTGTCAGATTTTATACGCACCAACATATTCAACCCATTCATTCATTGCAACCATTTGGGATTCACCCATCTAACAGGTGACATAAACTTTACAGTTTGACAATCGAATGTGTTCATTAGATGAAAAGAATATTGACAAACTTTAAATTTACTCTATAGATGCCACTTTTTGCAGAGCATTTAGACCACTCGACTGTCAAAGTGAATGCGTATTTCACATGCCAACTCAACAAGAAGTCCCATTTTGAGCCTGCAAACTTAGTATGCAATGAATGCCCCGAAGAGTGAAACAATCTTATCACAAGCCGCAATCAACAATGTGGCAGCCTGTACGAGGCACGTGGTGGCTACACCAAACATCCAGGACCCTTATAAAAGTATGTCCAATTGCATCTTAGTCAAAATAATTAATAATCAGTAGAAAGTGATTAATAGTAAAAGTAAAACAGTATGGCAGTACATAACCTACAAGAGAGGCATGTATGCCTTCGAGAGACCGACCAATATCGACAGGAGGTTTTGTTGCTTCAAGAGCATCACATGAATTAAAAAATGATTGGATTCGTCATTAGAAATGTATCATCACTTGACTAGGAAAATAAAATAAGAAAGGCAAGAATTATAAATGTATAGCAACTTTTTTGTCTGTGAATAAATTTAGGTAATTCATTTTACAAACTTTATTTCATAGTAACTGTTTAATTGATTCATAAATTATTTACACTCATTATAAAGTAGGTATTATTGTGAAACATACATTTACCATTAAAAAGCTTGGAAGACCATGCACTGCAATGTTATTGGTTTATCTGGTTTACTATTTAAAAGTACCCTGTATGATTTTTCGTAAACATTTTAGTGTCTGCTTCATTTTAGAAATTATGACAAATATCCCAAAATCCCATCCAACTGCTTTGCCAAACAACTGGCAGATTTGTCTTTTTGAGTGAGGCATGCATTTAGCCGTGTACAAGGTTATCCTGGGGGAAAACTTGCGTCCTTCTGCTCTGACAATGTTCTCCAACTCTTATAGGGTTATTTTCATCTGCAGAACCATGCTCCATTTCAATCATTGTGTTAAATGGAGGTCCATCGGATCAAGACCCAGTTATGGCCGACCATCAGACCCTGAAACAATTGAAAACCCATGGAATGTGATCGAAGATTAATCAAAGAAGCTATAAACAACACCAATCAGCTTGAAGTGTTGTTCCCAGAGTTGATTATTGTTGTGTTGATTAAAAAAACAAAAAACTCAGATAATCACCTCCTAACACGGTGGTGGGGTTTAGTCTCCCTGTGACCCTGGGAGCTGTATTGTCGGGCGCAGTGGCCCTTGGTAGGGTCTCCCATGACAAATTGGCCCCAGGGGACGGTCCAGACAATGCACGGCCGAATGGCAACAGCTTTCGGGCGTGGGAGTTTGGGGAGGTTATGGAGGACTTTTGGTTGGCCTCAAGGAAGTTCTGGCAAACCTTTCATCCATAACCCAGACTAGGAATATTGTCGGGCGGTGGAAGGAGCACTTCCCAACCCAGTTGCACGTCCTCTGTGAAGGAGGTTGAGTTTGAAGACCCAGGGGGAGTCTTAGCAATTTCCCTGGCAGAGGTCACTGGGGTAGTTGGGAAGATCCTCAGTGGCAAGGCGCCGGGTGTGGATGAGATTCGCCCAGAGATGCTGAAGGCTCCGGACATTGTTGGGCTGTCGTGGCTGACATGCCTTTTCGATGTTGCATGGAGGTTGGGGACAGTACCATCGGAATGGCAGACTGGGGTGGTAGCTCCCATTTTTAAAAAAGGGGACCAGAGGGTGTGACCAATTATCGCGACCAATTATTATCACACTGCTCAGCTTACCTGGGAAAGCTTTTCTAGGGCATTGGAAAGAAGACTCCGACCGATTGTCGAAACTTGGATCCAGGAGGAGCAATGCAGATTCCATCCTGGTCGTGGAACAGTGGACTAACTCTTTACCCTGGCGGGGCTATTATGGGGGGCACGGGAGTTTGCCCATACATGTGTTTTGTGGACTTGGGGAAGGCCTACGGTCGTGTCCTCCGGGGAATCCTGTGGGGGGTACTGCGGGAGAATGGGATACCGGGGCCGTTGATGTGAGCCATCCAGTCCCTATGTAACCGGAGTGAGAGTTTTGTCTGTACACTCTGCAAAAAGTAAAATACGTTTTCAGTAGGTGTTTCAAGAGCTGTCCCTTTGTCACTAATTCTGTTTGTGATTTTCATGGACAGAATCTCAGGACATGGCAGGGGTGAGGAGTTTGTCCAGTTTGGGGACCTCAGAATGGTTTCTCTGCTTTTTGCAGATTATGTGGTTCTGTTGGCTTCTTCAGAATGTGATCTTCAGCATGCACGGTTTGCAGCTGAGTGGTTTGTAGCTGAGTGTGAAGCGGTCGGGATGAGACTCAGCACCTCCAAGTCCGAGGCCAGGGTCCTCTACCGGAAAACGGTGTGTGTACTCTCCAGTTTGGGAATGAGTTGTTACCTCAAGGGAGGGAGTTCAAGTATCTAGGGTTCTTGTTCTCAAGTAAAGGAAAAATGGAGCATGAGATTGACAGGCGGATTGGTGCGGCATCAGCAGTAATGCGGGTGTTGTACCGGACCGTCGTCATGAAGAAGAAGCTGAGCCAAAAGGCAAAACTTGGAATTTACCAGTCGGTCTTTGTTTTGACCCTCACCTTTGGTCATGAGCTTTGGGTAGTGACAGAAAGAATAAGATTGAAAGTACAGGCAGCTGAAATTTGTTTCTTTCTTAGGGTGGCTGGGCTTAGCCTTGGGATGGGGTAAAGAGCTTGGCCATCTGGAAGGAGTTCGGAGTACAGGAGACAGATGAGGTGATACGGCCATCTGATTAGGATGCCTCCTGGGCGCCTTCCTTTGGAGGTTTTCCGGGCACGCCCTACTGGTAGGAGACCCCGGGGTAAGCCGCGGATAATGGATAGATGGATGGATGATTAAATATACATATATATTTTGGTTTATTTATTTGCATCATTTGAGGCCTGAGAATAGAAAAGAAAAGTATTGTAAATGTGCCTGTTTTTTTTGTTTGTTTTTTGCATTTTCTGCAAATATACTAATTTATGCCATTGTTTGATTTAAAAAAAATATTCGATTGAATGTCCCAAAAATTATTTTACTCAAAAACATACCCATAGGAATTAAAACCAGAGAAACTGAGAAGCTTAATTTTCCACAGAGCTGTAAATTGTTTGTTCAAATTATAGATACAACTTTAAACCAATCATAACGTTTGCCTCAAAAATCGTGGCAAAAAGTGACGAATTGTGGAAAAAGCGACCCAAATTGGACATAACCTACGCCACTACGTCGCTTTGAGGAAATAAATATTTATTTAAAAAGCGACGCAAGGGCGCTAAATCTAAAATAAACTCTTAATAAAATGTAAATATATATTTTATTGAAAGAGCTGCATAACCAGAAATTTGCACTTAAAAGGTTCGAAAGTTTATTTACATGTAGTTACCGAAAAAAATAAGGCAAAAATAAATGTGCTTACCTAGCGTCGTTAGCTAGCGCAGCAGTTCCGTATAGTGCCAGCAGTACCAGTTCAGCACTGATGGAGAAACGACTAGCGTTAGCTAAGCTAATTCAGCTAGCTTGCTAGTCTGCTAATAGTGGTTGAGTGAGATACCTAGCTAACGTATTTGAACTATCAGCGGATCTGTCTTTTTTCTATCTCATGTCTGGGTAATGTTGATTGTGGCCGAAATACATCGAAATACTATTTGATTGGTGCGTTTTGAATTGTTTGAACTACTTGAATTATTATTTTATTGGGTTTCGTAAACGCTTATGGCTGTATGCCAGCTAGCTACTAAATAGCTAATACTAGCTGCACCACCGACGCAGTGACAGCCGAGCCATTAGCTGACTTAAGGCCGCTTTCTCCTCGACCTCCCTTTGTACGCGTATCCTTGTTGACTTTGCATTTCTCGCAGGATGGCGCCTCGTTTGCAGCTGGAGAAAGCTGCTTGGCGCTGGGTTGAATTGGTGAGACCAGAGGACATTAGACGTGAACACATTGAGCTGGCGTACCGTGTTAATATACCGGCTTGTAAAAGAGGAGCATGCAGGTATTGTTAAACTCATCCTCAACTCCTGCACTAACAACAACTCCGAGCGAATGCCATTTAGCGAGCAGTACTACATATTTTACCATGTAAATTCATGCAACCAGATGTACTATATATTTTTAGATATGTGAGAAAGTGAAAGATGATATTAACTCTTACTTGCTATTTCAGGCGGAATTGCAAAGGGAACCCTAATTGTCTTGTTGGTATTGGAGAACATGCATGGTTAGGAGAAATTGATGAAAATGCTTTCCATAACATTGATGATCCAAATTCAGAACGAAGAGACAAGGTACGCCGTTTCAGCACCACTCTTTCCTCCCAATTATGTATTTCATGAATAGCAAACAGACTGCGCAATCTTCTGAGTTATATGTTTATGTGTGGCAAACATGCCAACTGAATATTGATAGTAATTGAACACACTAACATTATGTTTGCTTAACTAGGCGATGTTTAAGCTGCTCTGTGGCAGTGAAATGTAGAAAGAAGCAGCTTTGTTGGCCAGGCAATTAGAAACAGTCTGACTTTGACCTTAAGTGGTTTGGAAAATATATGTAATTGAATCATGATGATGCTACTTATTTTTGTCTTTCTCAGAACACATTTGTGGGACTGACCAACCTTGGTGCCACATGTTACGTCAATACCTTCCTCCAGGTGTGGTTCCACAACCTGGAGCTTCGCCGGACCCTGTATCTGTGCCACAATTCCCGAGCGGAGGAGCACAACATGGACTCTGGTAGGAAAACGCGCAGATCAGCCAATCTTTTTCCTACTATTTACTGAATCCTGTCTCCCCGCTGACAACAGGGTTTCTACAGAGGTCTGGGAAAGAAAGAATATCTAAAACTAAACTAAATCTATTTTTAATTTTTTTAACTTGAATGTTTTAATAACATTTACATTTCTAGACCATTGCCATATTCATGTCTCAATCTTGATTGAAATATTATTAAAATGTACTTGTGTATTATTTAGGCATGTTCATTTTGTTAAATCTTTTCATGGATTTGAATAAATTGATTTGGACCACCTTTTACTGATTAATATACTTAAAAGAGCTGTTCATCAATTCAATGTGAGGGCTGTTGACCTAAAGTACACCTCTCTGGTCGTGCAGTCTGGAAAGGTTTGCCTGTTTTTATAAACAATTAGTTTAAATTGTGTGTCTAAAAGTGTAGAAGTGATAATTCAAAGTATCTGCATGTCTTACATAAACAAATATCTTGTTTATGTCTTACTATGTGTTTACAAGATACCTTCCAGAACAAGCTTCCTTATTGCATGTTTGTGCCTCAGACTATGAGCCTCAGTCCATCTGTGAGCACTTGCAGTACCTGTTTGCACTGCTGCAGAACAGCAACAGAAGATACATAGACCCGTCGGGACTGGTCAAGGCACTAGGATTGGACACCGGGCAGCAGCAGGTGAATCCTTTCACTCACCGTCTACCAAATGTTGATTTGGAAACTTATATGTTAAAAAAGCTAACAACGTAAAATAAAGTTCCTGGGTTTACTGTAGGGTCAAAAAAAAGTGTCCGTAGATTTTTTTTTTCTTTGTATTCAGTTATATTGTTTTGTATTTTTGTATGAAGGATGCCCAGGAGTTCTCCAAACTTTTCCTGTCTCTGTTGGAGGACACACTGTCCAAGCAGAAGAACCCAAACCTTCATAATGTCATCCAGCAGCAGTTCTGTGGCCAGTTTTCTTACGTCACTGTGTAAGCCCAGAGCCCAAACTTGACATTGCCCATCGTTTTAAATTGATCTCGCTGAAGGTTACTATAAGAACTAGAATGTGGTGTGTTATATGTTGTGTGAATTATGAAGTGTTCCGTTTCCCCTGGGTTTATCACACCACAGGTGCAATCAGTGTGGCAGGGCATCTCCACTGCCCTCACGCTTCTATGAACTGGAGCTCAACATCCAAGGCCACAAGAACCTCACAGAGTGTGTCACTGAGTTCCTCAAGGTATCGTTTGTTCTAATGTCCCTGAGTCTCTGGCTAACAATGTTGGTGTGTAATCACTGGGATCAATTGCTCCGGAGTGCTTAGGCCACAAAATATAGTTTCTTAAAATGGGCAGTTTGCACCCAAGTGACGGTGCAATTTGGAAAAATTGCATCCTTAACATGCTTAAAACTAGTTAACAAATGTTGGATCTGTCAGTTTATAAAAAAAAATGTTCAATTGTTCTTGCCTGAAAGGTATTTCTTTATTGCTGGTGAATCCTTCTGATCACACCTGGTTTCTTGTACGCTGTCGTCTTTCTTGTCGGCAGTAATATTCTGAGGTTATTTCGAGGAGGTGCTGGGAGGGTGTGCAAACTCAGTGCTCTGTCGTCCCCCCAGGAGGAAAAGCTGGACGGGGATAACCGCTATTTCTGTGAAAGCTGCCAGAGCAAACAAAACGCCACAAGACGTATCAAACTCCACAGCCTACCACGCACTCTCAACCTTCAGCTTATGCGCTTTGTCTTCGACAGGTGAGGAACGCACATGTCCAGTGAGCTATGCAGCCTGTCATAGTCTGTGAAATTGGCTTTTCAGTATTTCACATGAATAGAACCGGCTTGTCACTATTTGTTTGACTGTTTCTTCCAGACAAACGGGTCACAAGAAGAAGCTGAACACCTTCATTAGTTTCCCAGAGCAGCTGGATATGGGGCCCTTTCTGGAGGGAAAACAAGGTATCAGACAGCCTCTTAACAACTGGTAGAGGCACGCATAGAATTTATATTTGGATTGACTTACCAAAGTGTGATTCATTAGAGTTTTCCTCAGACAACCGGCCTGACATTTTGCTGAACCCTGAATAAGTGTTCCTTTTGTCCCCGACGAGAGCGTGCCGGGTGGGCTGGTTGTTCATGTGTTTCTTTTGGTCTGCTGTGGGTGGCGTCGCCAGATGGGAGGTGCGTGTACGAGCTGAGCGCCGTGCTGATCCACCGAGGGGTCAGCGCCTACTCGGGCCACTACATAGCGCACGCCAGAGACGCCCGCACCAGCGACTGGTACAAGTTCAACGACGAGGAGATCCAGAAGATGGAGGGCAAGAAGCTGCAACTGGGCATCGAAGAGGACATCGGTGAGATGGGTTTGTTTCTACTCTCCGAGTGTATTCTGACCAATCGCGTGCGTGCAGACTGAGCCGGACGCTTCACTAACTCCCGTTCCCACCGGTCTCCCTACACTAGCGGAGACAGTGAAGTCCCAAGCACGCAAGCCCAAATGCGGCAAAGGCTACCATTGCTCCAGGAACGCGTACATGCTGGTGTACAAGTGCCAAGAGGAGGAGGAGGAGGAGGAGGAGGAGGAGAATAGTGATTCTGAAAAGACCAACGTTGAGGTGCCAGGTGAGGCCAAGCTTGTTTGCACAACATTGTGTGTTCATTTTAACAAACAAAGCTTTTCCCATCGGAGTTCTCTGCTCCTGCTTTTAATTTGTTGTCCATTAATATTGTCTATACTTTCGTCTGGAGTTACAATGTCGGTTAGAATTTAAGCGGCCTTGCTTTCGAAAACTGTCATATACTTACGTTAACGTCCTCTGTCCAATTGCTCAACCACGCCTCCGTTCGTTCTTCTGTGTCCGCTCGCAGCCTTCCTCCAGCGGCTGGTGGACCGGGACAACCGCAAGTTTGAGGAGTGGTGCTGCGAAATGTCTGACATGAGGAAGCAGAGCGTGGACAAGGGCAAGGCCAAGCACGAGGAGGTGAAGGAGCTCTACGAGCTTTTACCCACGGAAGACGGTCGGTAAAAACATTCCCTAACGCCCGACACACTCTAAATAAATGTCACCTTACCCCCCCACACACACGATTAATCACAATTCCTCTTCTGTTACAATGTTTCAATTTTTTGGGTGGGAGATGCATTCACATAGTTTGGGTAGAAGTGTTTTACTGTCTGTGGTTAATCAAAACATGGCAAAGGATATCCATCTTTTATCACGTCCAGCAATCCAAATTACTGTTTAAAGAAAGGGAGATTTCATTAAAATCCTTCATGTACAACCACCCCACAGACCATCCCTATGAGTTCCTGCCTCTGGAGTGGCTGAAGAAGTGGCTGGACGACTCCACGGCCACCAAGGAGATTGACAACTCCAACTTCCTGTGCTCGCACGGCAAGCTCCACCCGGACAAGGTGGGCGAGGCCAAGAGGATCTCCATGGTTGCTGCCCAGCTGCTCTACGAGCGATACCGAGGTGGCCCCCGGCTGGATGGTAGGAGACCTCCGCCCATTATTGCTGCCCTACCCTGGTAATCGTGGCAACGTCAATGGGAGAAGTGACCATGTGTGTGTCGGTCCGCAGGCTCGTCGCTGTGCGAGGAGTGTGTGGGCCAGCGCTGCAGAGTGCTTCGTCTAAAGAACCAGCTGAACGAGGACTACAGAAAGGTCACCAACTTGGTCAAAGGCCCGCTCAAAAGGTCTGTGAACATGGACTGGAAAGCACGGACAGACCCATGAGAGACCACTGGTTTGTGTATGAATGTGAGTGCGAGCCGGAAGTGTTGACCAGTCCCCTGCTGTGTGCCCGATGCAGCGAGAAGGGATACTGGGTGGGCAAGGCGTCCCTGAGGAGCTGGAGGCAGCTGGCACTGGAGCAACTGGAAGAGGACGAGCAGGAGACCAAACACAGCGACGGCAAGACCAACGGTCAGGGGCCGGAGGAAGAGGCGGATATCGCCGCCATGAGAGGTACCCCGAGGTCCACGTGTCACTCATCCAGGGTGCCCACTTTCGGGTAGGTTCTCATCCCCTCGTTTTTTGTCTGTCAGAGTACGGCCCTGAGCCTCAAGAGGGCACCGAGGATATGAAGACGTTCAACGAGGACATCCTCTGTTGCCACGGTAAGGCCCATGCCGACGACGCTTTTCCAAGCTACTTCCTGTCAACAACCATGGCAAACTCGAAAATCCCCGCGGCCATCTACTGAATTCCTCCAGTGTTTTCTTTTGCATCTCTTTTGCCAGGGGGTCTATGTATTCTGGAGACAGAGCGCAGGCTGGTGGCAGAGGAGGTGTGGACCAAAGTGAGGGCCTACTTCCCCAAAGCTCCCATGTTCACCCAGGACCAGGAGTCCTGCCGAGAATGTCTGGTAAGGAATAGTCAGTGTGAAGGCTTTGCTTCCCCTAACCTTTTTACCGTCATTGTAACGTGCCACGTATGTTTAAAGAAAGACTGCAAGACACAAAATGGAGCATTGCCATGTTTTAAATTCGTTCCTGCCGTTGTGTTTTCCTATTCAGAGGCTGGAGCAGGAGGAGAAAGACAACGAGGCGGTGAGCAAGATGATGGCCTCCGACCAGAAGAACCTTCTCCTCAACCTCTTCCAGGAGAAGAACCGGCCCGCGCTCAACAAATGGCCACAGGTGCGTCTGACCCTCGGGACGGGCTACAGGTGACTGAGACGTGTGATCGTGATCGTCGGTATAGCGCTAACTAAACCCCTCTGTTTGTCCGGGCAGGACACCGACGTGCTCTACGTAGTGCCAATGTTCTTTGTGGACGAGTGGAAAAAGTTCATCAGGTGAGCGTCAATTTTGAGTTAAGTGTGCCGGCAAAGGCGATTGTTTTCCGTGATATGAATTGGTGTTCTCAAAATTTTTTGAATCCTTTTGCTCTTGTCTCACACCCTCTGTTTTGAAGGAGGCCCACCAAAATGTCTCCTGTGTCCAGTGTGGGGAACAGCCTGCTGCTCTGTCCTCATGGGGGCTTCATGTTCACCTATGACTCTCTGTTGAAAGGAGACGCCCAACAGTGAGTGACCTCTGACCCCAGATTTGCCCTCCCCCTCACCAGAGAAGATCGGACCTGTTGATGTCACAAACGATCCTCTCACTTCTCATAACTTATTATAGACCCAGACAAAGCATACTTGCACAATTTTTAAAACAAAAACTGTTATTAACTATACGCCAAGGTTTCTAAGGTGTGTTGTGTTTGGAATGTGTGCCGTGCAGTGCTTTCATGTTGTGTGCTGCTCTCTCTGCACAGTATAGCTCTTCTCTGGCCCAGTGAGTGGGAGGTCATCAGCAGACTCTTTATGGTGGACCAGCCCATCTCCATCAAGCGCTGCAGCCCGCCCAACGGCCCCAGCACTGAATACACTACACAGCCTGGTGAGGAAAGCACCTAAGCCACTATTAAGGTCACATCACTGTTTATTTAACAGAAACAATAACAATAAAGCACAGAGGTTTTCCAGGTGTATGCTAATTGTGTAACAAAGTAGCCGCCACATGGAGGTATGCTGACCTCTGTGTAGTTTAGTGACCGGTCCATGTCCTGTCCAGATTTGTGCCGGGAGTGCCGTGAGGGGTTTATCTTCCAGCAGCAGAGGGACTTGAGGGAGTATGCCCAGGCCACCATCTATGTCCGCAAGGTCGTCGACGATAAACGGGTACAGCGGCATTCTTTAAAAATTATATTAATTCAATAATTGCTCTTTCAGGCAAGATCCCTTGCTCACCACCTGTAGCCTCAGACGTTTAGCTCATGGAAACAGGGGAACATTTCAACTGAATCCAAAGTTTCCATGTGTAGATCAGGGAGGCGCCTCCTGAGACGAACGCGAGCGGGTCGGAGTCCGACGATGAGAAGGAGGAGCCGGCTAAGATGGAGGGAGGGGGAGACCCCGACTTCAGCCAGGTGATAAGACCACTTGGTTTGTGTGACTATTCAGAATCAGGCCAAAGAGGATCTACAAGAAGGTGGATGTCATCTCCTTACACTAATATTACTTTTTGATGTTGTGGTACTCTCCTGTAGTCAGAGGACGGGGCAAAGCGCCTGAAGTTGAGCGATGACGCCGCTGGTGTCCCATTAGGTCCTGCTCCCATGGCTAGTGTGAGCAAATCTGGGATCAGGCGGAGCACCCGTCACCGTAAACTACGCGGGGAGAAAGCGCTAATCGTCTCGGCCAATCAGACTCTCAAAGAGCTCAAAATACAGGTGAGGAGGACTGTAAAAGCCAATCCAAATCAAACTGAGAAAGAAAATACTTACTATCTTCTGTAATTACAGTAGCTGTAAACAAGTCTATGTATTATATTCTTATGCCGTTCCTTGTTCTCTGAAAATAACCATTTTTGGCGTCTGTCCCCAGATCATGCATGCCTTTTCGGTGGCGCCGTTCGATCAGAACCTCTCCATCGACGGTCGATATCTTACAGACGATTCGGCCACTCTGGGCAGCCTGGGAGTCATTCCAGAGAGTGTCATCTGTCTAAAGGTAGGGATCCCTGTAATGACCCTGGGTTACTGGTGAGCAGTACATGAATGTTACATTATATATCTACTTATGATGGCAAATAGTCAGAGAGCGTGATCAAGGAGGTGGTGTACTGATTTTCCTTTGTATTTGTTTGAAATCTGCTGTCATTCTTTTTGTGAAGGCTGATGAACCCATTGCAGATTATGCAGCAATGGATGATGTTTATCAGGGTATGTACCTCTTTTGTCAAGTTTGCACTTTAGTTATTAGTTTTGCTGTGTTGTTTCAATTAATCTTCTCTCCGTTGTTCTCTGTAGTTGGTATGCCTGAAGAAGGATTTAAAGGTAAGGATGTTGTCTTTTTAAGGATAACTTTAGGGAAATGCCGAAGTTGGTGTGAGTTCGTAATCTGTGTTTGTGTGTTTTGAAGGCACTGGGCTTCTCGGTCACTGAGAAAAACACTGTTGTAGCTGCCCTTGAAGTGGACTGATGTTGGGACGAAAATCAAAAGCTTGAACTTTTCAAGTCTCCATACAGAAATTAAGTGCTTTAATTTGTTGATGTTTGAAGTTTTGTTTATTTTGTTCCTCTTTCTGTTAAACTGTGACTTTTGCAAACCTTTTTGCTCTTCTGTACATTTTAAAATATGCTGGCTTTTAATTTTATTTAAAAACGCTTTTCCATTTGCAAGGACTAAATGGCAGCGTTCTTTGCCTGGACTGTAAATTGATCAGAGAAGGTAACATGACATCTGGCAATCTGACTTCTGTTGGGAGAATATACTTGGGTGGGATGCCTGCGTTTTAAACCATTGCGTTAGGAATAAATATCCTTTAAGTTTTATTTTTTTCATTTGTCTTTCAATAGACTTGTCATCTCACTGAAATTTCATTTAAACACATGGAAATAATGCACTAGTTAACTATTAAATAAGGGAAATATAGCCGATTTTCAATTACCTCAACAAGAAAGTGCATAGATATAATCCCTTCA
>JAVQJS010098504.1:0-12220 GCA_036024795.1 Galaxias rostratus
ATTATGATGATGATGATGATGATGGTGATAATTACATTGATGAGAGTTAAGATGACATTGATAATGGTCATGATGAGGAAGATGGTTTTGATGATGATGGCAACCATAACAAGCTCAAATATAAAACCCAGCATGATAACATAAAGTGGGTCGATGGATGATTACATGTGAAATGTTTTAAGTCAAAAAATATATGGGAAAAAACAAACCGTTCAGTTGTACTCTCCTTGCTTTATCTAAATGGGAATTGTCATTAAGTCCGTCGATATGATGTGTAAATATACTGTTGGGTAAACAATTTTGTCAAAACAAAAGATTAAAAAGGTTGGGTTGGGATACTGTCGGAAAAAGCAAAAGAGAGCTAGAGGGAGGGCGCCCCCCACTCCACTCTTACTCCAACCCCCACCTTTTCAGTTCAGATAATGATGTGCAAACAACTTAGCTAAGGGCTTCAGGCTTGACTTTACATGATGTCCACTTCAACAAAAATCAACCAATTTAGACAAAATATAAAAGGATCAATAACAATAAATAAAGTGACTTATGCAAATGCTGTGTGATGATAATATTTATTTTTGTTTGTTGGTCGACCTGTTTTTTCCTCAGTCAGTCGGTGCATTGGCAGGTAAGAGGCTCCCCAGACGGACACCAAAAGAGAGCTCTCAATTGTGCTACAAGTGCTGTTTAGAATTGAAACACACCAATTGTTATATCGAGGCCTTAATCTCTACTCTCCAGAAACATCATAAAAAGGGACCGTTCTATTATTTTTTTTTAACAACCAAATTAAATGTCAAATTAAACTACTAGATGAATGAATGCAGACGACATGTGACAGTTGGGGAGAAACCATTTAGATGGTCACACATTCCATTTGAATTGGAGCACAAACTCTGTGTGCCCTCTCAGATTTGCTCTTGAGTCTGACAGACTGCACCGGGGTTTAATAAAGGCATTGCAAGTATACAGTTGACAAAACATCATAATATTTACACATGTTTTTTGTTTTTTATTCAACCCAAAAAAATATGGACAAGATGAACATCCTGCTCATCCATGTACATAACCATTTGGTAACTCCTTTGGCTTGCTTTGTTTAAAAGGACATAATTATAGCAGCTGACCCCACGTTTGCGAATCACTGGCACAATGAAAACTATTACCAACACAAGCTAATAGCCTGACCTTGCATAATACTTATTTTGTTCAAACTAGAAATAACAATAGATTTGTATTGTATTGCTTGTAATTCATCCACGCCGAGCTGAATCAGTATGGAAGTGCACTCTTTGTCATTTTTATTTGTATTTTTTGGAAAATTCAGAAGATATTCTTAAAATCACTGAAACCCATATTACATATTTTGATATACTTCAGATGTGCACTCCTGTGCCACATTCAATTATAATACGACGTAGTTCTTGTATTCATACTCTTCAGTTGATTTTATAAAAAAGTATGATATTTAGCCACAATATTGTGCTGCCATGTGTTGGTTTGTGCTCTCATTGTATTGTATAGATCACAGCAGGATAGCTTCATTATCTTATGTGTATGCTTGTTGAACGACATGGTTGGAACCATTAACACAAAAGTAACCTTTAAGGAGGATAAAGTGACAGTAATTCAATGATTTTACAATGTACTTTTAACTCAACAACATTCTTTGCAAATTTTACTTTAACACTTTAACCACAATTCTATATTTTGTTATAGTAGTGGCCAACACCAATCATTTTTTTTGCATTTCATTTTTTTATTTAATTATTTGCTGTATAACAATCATCATAATAGTAAAAAAACATCATGGCTACCAAATGTTTTAGCCAAGACAGTTTGCATTGAAGCCTTGGACAGTAAGCGTAAGAGTTTCCTTCCTTCCTTTCCTTTCAGTTTGTCTAATGGCCCTCATACATAAATTCCATAGTGAGAACCAAGCCGTAGTCATAACCTGTGACTGTCATGTGGATGAACACGGACCTGAAGAAGACAAAGCGTTATACATTTTGAAGATAGCGCTCAACTGTGGTATGGAAATAGATTCATACATTTCTTTTAAGCGAAGATAAAGATAATCATACAAGATCATGAAGTAAAAGGAAATTTCCAACCAAGTGGTCAAGAGACTCGTGACAAGTTACAATAAAACTTGAAAAATTTGGTTTACTGAAATATTTTACTTCACTTAAAATCATGTTGGGAGCCTATGTCTGACAATGTATAATATGCTGCATGGCTGTTGGCAGGCTTACTATAGCTTGTCAATCATAAGGCTGAGATTGAAACATCAATGTCCAACGAGACCCCTGAAGTGATCAAAACTGCCAATCAGACCTACGATTGTTTCTTAACACTCTAACTGGTAAGACAATTACAAATTTGAATGATATTACATTAAGTTTTGTATAACATTGTGTGGACAGATTAGTGAAATTTGCAACAAAAACAGTGTAACGTCAACAACAAAATAAGCACCATATCACACAGTATTAATCCAACCCAACCTGGACAACTACCTACAACAATCAAGTTTGGACTGGGGATGTGTTATTGCATCAGGACAAAATGACATGCCATATTTTAGGCAGCCATTGTTTCTGCAATGTATCAGGTCATTCAACAAACCAATAATTCTTCATCTGCTGTGAGCAGATCATTCAGTAACACAAGACTCCGAAAATAACAGCCAATTTTACATCAAAACAGCAACAGAACAGAGTTTGGAAAGGTTGGAAATCGACTAGCTGTCAAAATCTAAACACGAACCTCACTGAGATGGAGCAAGACCTGAATGAGAAAAAAACTGTGGTGTAGTCAGTTTTTACTGCGTGTGGTATTTGAGAAAATACAGATACCTATTTCATCAGCATACAAAAGCACAATGACGGCCAGTGCTGTTGGCGCTGCCCATGCTGCTCTTTGAAGATAAATGTACTCAGAATATGCATTCTTGTTGTTAGCGTCAGATTTTATTTGCAAAAATTATACAAAGTTAAACAAAATTATAAAAATACAAAAAATTTAGTGCCCGGTGTAAAATTCTTCTTATTCTTCAAAACTAAATCCTTGAATAATGATCCGTCAGCCTGGTTATTTGGGCAGTTGCTGCCTCCCAGTGGATACGAATGATATGATGCTAAGCATGTGATATGAGGAGTAAACAGTTTGGCATAAAACCTGTTTAAAAAACCAGGTGGAATTTACAAGCAACATCTCCTGGAAAGCATAATTTTTTCAGTTAACTTTTTCAAGCATTTTCTTCCCGAATGAACTGTTGATTAGTTTGCTGCTCGATCGGGTTGAAGCCACATAGAATGTACAGCATAAGGAACATATCCGTAAACAGCTAAAGAAACGGTTAACTTCAAAGTCAATAAAAAACACCAAACTATTTTTGTTTTAATTAGCAAAATAATTTTGATTTGGCTGGTGGTGTTATCAAAGTGAAAGTCGAACCCGAGACTTCTCAAGTCACGTGATTCCGTCACTGCGCCAGCACCGGGGTTTCCATAGAAACACGATGTTCAATGAACAGAGTAAAAGGCTCAAGCTTGATTCGTTCCCCTGCTCCACAACCGCCTCTAATTGTGAGTATGGTTACAGTGTACGCTACATTTTTCATATGATATGATACGACATGGAGATAAAATTTCGCAGCCTATTGAAGGTTGAATGGAGACATTAAAATCTGAGCAGATATGTACATACTTATGCTAACGCGTGCTATGTGGCAGCCTAATGCGTAGACTAATGGACAGCTGATGTCTGACGATCAAGACTCCATAGTTTCTGTCTGTAAACACAAAAACAGATGCATTTCAGCATAGATTTCACAACTCTACAAGTGGTGTTTGTTGTGTTAACACATCCCCTTACAATAAAGGTATAACTAAAAGTTGAAAACAGCTGACCTCATGCAGGAGACCAGGAATGGAATGAAGGTGCAATTCTCACCACCGGTCGGCAGAGACAGAATCATTTCTACATTTCCAGTGGTAGGTAATGAATGAAAAAGCTAATGAATTGCAACATTCATGATGCATCTCAAGATATTGCACCAGAGACCAAATCTCTATCTTTGAATACCCCAACAAAAACATGCCCTGATCTTCAGCGAAAATTGTCTGCTTGCATACGGTTACATCGTTAGTGGGACCTCCAGACTTATTGATAGCTTGTGACTGAGGATTTCTTCTTAGAGATGGTTCAAGCAGTGAATAATCACTGGACTTCTAAGACCAGCACTCAAAAAGGACATGTCTGTCTAAACCAGACTAGGCTAAACTAAGCTGGTTTCAAGCTTTTACCGTTCCAGCTTCTCATGGAATAGTTAAGCTACATTGCATTACTACAAAGTAATGGGTTTAACTCAATTATGGCTGATTGAGAGTAGCTTGCACTATCAACAAGGTTTTGTAGAACTACTCACAAGGCACACAGAGCAAACAAATCTTTATCAGGTAAGTGGTCGTTAAATTAGAAATGTACAACTGCATTTATGTTTTCATAACAGAAGAAAAATATATTTTGAATGTTCAGTACAATATATAAGGTGTTTTTTCTTTCCAGTGTTACAACCCACAGGCGTGTCTGCAACTGAAGCAGGACTGGAACTCTGAGGCCAAAAATGCCAGTAAAGATAGGGCTACAATACATCAAGGGTAAGTTGCCTGAGTTAGCTGTATGACAGGGTGAAGGTAAACATGTTGTTACTCCATACTAGTGCAAGTACACAAATAATGCAGGTAACTTACATTATATGAATAATTTTTTTTTTCTTTAAGCATTTTGTCGATTGTACTTGTAGATGGGACAGGCAGAAGATGGCCAAAGCAGTGGTGGTTGGAGACCTGAATGTGGGAAAGACCTGCCTAATTAACAGGTACACGTTGTTTACATGGCACAGAGCACCAACAGCTACTGCCCTATTTACGTATTCATGAGTTTTTGTGTGTGGTTCATGTGTCCAGGTTTTGTAAAGATGTGTTTGACAGAGACTACAAGGCCACCATTGGTGTGGACTTTGAGATTGAGAGGTTTGAGATAGCTGGGGTGCCTTTCTCTCTTCAGATGTGAGTAGTTTGGGTTTTAAATGCTTTTGGTTCATAGGGTTCTGCTACGCTGTCTCATTGTACATTATTTCTTGGTTGGTTTGCTGATTTTTATCTGTAGATGGGACACTGCGGGCCAAGAAAAATTCAAATGCATTGCTTCTGCGTACTACAGAGGAGCTCAAGGTAAGACATTAAATGGTTTAGGCATGATTTCTTGTACTCAATATAGCTTTTGTGTTCATATACTATATAAATATATTTTTTCACTTGATAGTCATTATTACCGTCTTTGACATGGCAGACATCAAGACTCTCGATCATACACGGTAAGATTTATACAACTTGCAAACTCTTGTGAATATGAAATCATTAGTAGAATGTAACTAACATTACAATATCGGATCTTACAGGCAGTGGTTGGACGACGCCATGAAAGAGAACGAGGCCGGTTCTTGTTTTATTTTTTTGGTTGGCACTAAAAGTGATCTAATAGTAAGTACTTTCATTTCATTGTGTGTTTCTATTCACTGCTTAATTACGTGCTTTTGGTATTCCGTAACTGGTACCATCATGTCAACAAACAACCACAATATTTTCTTCAAGTCACCAGAAGAACGCCATAGGACAGAGAAAGAGGCTGTGAAGGTAGCAACCGAGATGAAAGCAGAGTTTTGGTCGGTTTCCGCTAAATTAGGTAAAATCTAAAATTAAGCTAATCTTAATTAGAAGAATACGGAAAAACAACAAACGGACAACATAGCACTTACACTAATTTAGCGTGTATTTTAATGCATTACAGGGGACAATGTGCAAGAGTTTTTCTTCCGGGTTGCAGCCCTAGCTTTTGAAAATTCTGTGCTAAAGGACATGGAAAGAGGGACCTCACCCACCACTATCGGACTGGGTGATAGTATCAGTAAGTGACAACTGGGAATTCTAGGAGTGAGGAGGAGTAGATATTTAAGAACAGTCGTGACTTAACTATTGAATGTTTTTTTTCCCTTTTTACTCAGGATCAAATACAACAAACTTAGCAGACGATAGTATATCCAAAGAAACAAAGAAAAACTGCTGCTAAAAAAAGCAGAGCATGGATTTTAAAAGAAAAAAGCAACATGCAATAAACAGGGAGTATGTACATATGTTTTTAGTTTCAGAATTTTAGGAGATTTTTTAAGTGAAACAGTTGTTGACTGTTTGAATTAACACAACACTCGCTGATTCAGTAGGATCCCAAGTGCCTTTGGATGAGGTTCATGTGTTCTTCTAAACTAAAATCACTGCCTTTCAGTATGTATGCATTCTAGATTTTTTAGTTTCTCATGATGTTTATACAGTTAATTATGAACATTTGATCTTTTTTTTTATTGTGTTGATTTTTGATGACTATCGTTTTAGTTGATCACTCTGCTGACTAGATATATATCCTAAACGTGTATTAACCAAGTTAACCAGTAAGTTTGGTTATAATTGGTCGCCAGTTAAGAAAGGGTATCCCAAATATCAGTAATTTTTATAATGCTTTTTACTGAAAATCACGGTGTTCACATAACTGTATTGTGCATGAATGTCATTGTGTTGTAAACTAAATGCTTTTGAGATCACAATAATATCGTTTATTGTGATATAATAAAGACAATATATTTATTAGGTGCGAAATGTAATTATAACAAAATGTTGAAGACACTAGCTGCGTTACAATTGCAGCTCCACTTCCCCTCATTCACTCGCCCTTAGTATGACTTAACAGTATACTTCGCGCCGAGTCCGCTTGGAGAACAAATGGAAAGTGGTCTGAGGACTTGAACGGGGACCAAACATGCCCATGTACACTTTCAGCACACTTTGTCATCGCCCAACCGCCAAGGGTGGGCTTTGTGCTATAAATCTTCGGAAATATCTGTAAACTTGTTGAAATTAGTCTTGTTCAGTCAGCTATGTCAGTTTCTAATAAATTGGAATGATTGTTTTTGTCGATTTGTGATATGTATCATGATTATCCTAGCTTTTATTGCTAGGTTTATGAAACCTTTTATTTATTAATATTCTCCTTCGGTGACGAGCCACTGGAGTTTTACGTTCATTGCTGCCGCTTAACCGCTGATTTATTCTCTTACACCAAATGCACAACAACAATTTGAGTGATATACACCTTTAGAGTGACCATTGTAGATCTCTTGCTCCCTCAGCCCTCTTAGGATCGATCTCACCAAGTTCACTTCAGTTTTACAGATTTATGGAACGACACTTCAAGGTTCAATGTTTTTTATTGTCATGCATAACGTTTACAGAGGCAAAAGTATGCAATGAAATACTTGTGTCTCTTCGACACCTAACGCTAATGCAGACATTAATAGAATATAACAAAATAGGCCAAAAAAATCTAATGCAAAGTAAATAAAATCTAATTCAAAATATAGAACTTTAAGTTATAAAGATGACCGGTGTATGGGGTAATAAGGTAACAGAGTCCGAATAAAGTGACAGAAGCAATCAAAGTGGCCTATTGTGTGAGGAGGGTGGGGGCTCAAGTGTGATTGTTCAAAGGCCTGATAGCTTGGGGAAAGAAACTGTCCTTGAATCTGGTGGTGTGAGTCCAGAGATGAGATGCCTACGGTGATTCCCCGTGAGCAAGTGCCGAGACGAATGAAAGAGGGCATGTTGAACTGCAATGGGGACGCGGACGTTGTCATTCGGTGTTCGGGAAGCAAAGCAGACTCAACTTCCAGCCCCGTTCACACAACCAGTCAGAACGGACTGTATTTACAAATAACCAATCATAGCCATAGTCAGTTTTAAGTAGGCGGGATCAAACTGTTTTTGAGGAAGTGAACGCATTTGTATTCCTCATGCAGCACGGGAAAAACAAGTACATGAAATTAAAATGCCTATTAGAACAAGGTGTTTAACGTATTGCATGTAAGTGCACCCGGAAGACAGCCTGCTTTGCCGTAAGTCACGTTTATGCTAATAGGTTTTTTTTGTTAACATTTGGTGCTAGCTGGCTACAGTCAGGTGAAAACATCACGAGCGAGGTTACCTCTACAGAAGTTCTTTCTAGCCATCGCCTGCTTTAGAGCATGAGTTGAAATTAGGTTAACGCACCCGGTTTCATTTAATTGTGAACAATCAAAAACCAAATGTAAATTATTTGGACATGTTTGTTGGTTTAACTTAGCTGGTCCACCATGAAGACCAACAAGTCATACAAGCTTGTCGTTCACAAGAAGGGCTTTGGTGGAAGTGGTAAGTGAACAATTTATATTTACAAAGAGAACAAAACTATATATATTTTAGGATTTGTTATTTATGTTATATACTTCGTGACATACTTACTTTCCCAGATGATGAGTTGGTTGTCAACCCTAAAGTTTTTCAAGTCAATCTTGGGGACATTATCGAGATTGCACACCCCACAGATGAATACAGGTTTGTGTAAAACGTTTTTATGCGACAACGACATGGACACGTCTCTGAGTTTGAGCAATATTACACACGTTAAAGTTTGCTGTTTACTTTCTGCATTTTTTGGTTTTCTCCTCAAACATCTGACACATTTTCTTTGCTGCTCTCACAGCCCTCTCCTGCTCCAAGTGAAGAGTATCAAGGAGGATCTTCAGAAAGGTACCAATACAACCTGGTTTTAGATTAGGGTGTATAACTAATGCAATTTTAACAAATGCAAATGTATTTTGGGTGGCCCTAGATAGAGTAACCTCTGTTTGCATCCTATTCATGTCAATATCTGTTATTTAGAGACAATAAGTGTGGACCAGACAGTGGCACAAGCTTTCAAATTGCGGGCATACCAAGACGTCATTGTCAACATTGTGGATCCAAAGGTGTGGTCATTTCCAGAAACATCTTCAACACCCTGAATCCCATCTCTTGCATTGTTACTGGAGGACTAATACCGTGAATATTGTTACAGGATGTGACCCTAGACCTCGTAGAGCTCACATTCAAAGATCAGTACATTGGCAGGGGTGACATGTGGAGGCTGAAGAAGAATCTGGTAACGTCCATAAGTGTTATATTTCATATACGAGAAAGTTTGGGGTGGTTCACTTACTGTATGTGCAGTGATATCACTGTGTTTATTACAGGTCAGTACCTGTGCCTATGTGACCCAGAAAGTAGAGTTTGCAGGAATCAGGTATGCATGTCAATTCATATGATTATATTATGAATCTCAACTTTAGGTCTCTACCAATGACTTGACCGTTTGCTTTTCCTGATTTCTACAGAGCCCAGGCTAGTGAGTTGTGGGTGAAAGGAGAGAAGGTCACGTGTGGCTACATCAGTGAAGATACCAGGGTGAGCAACAAGCCAGCATCTGTTACATTCACAGTGAGCTTGGGAGGTTTTTGAGGAATTCAAAATTCTATAGTATTCTGTCTAAACTCTATAGTTTGAGGTAACTTGTCCTTTCCTTCTGTCGCCATGTAATAAAGGTGGTGTTTAGGTCCACGTCTGCAATGGTGTACATCTTCATCCAAATGAGCTGTGAGATGTGGGACTTTGACATCTACGGTGGGTTCAGCATTCTTGGTTATAAGTGCCCTGTAACTGTATGTATTTTTATTGGTGGACTGACAGTAGCTTCACACATTAGTATTTTATATACAGTTTAAATATATATTTTATTATGATTTTTTCAGGGGATCTCTACTTTGAAAAGGCAGCCAGTGGTTTTCTTTCTGACTTGTTTGCAAAATGGAAGGTCAGTTCAATGTGTTTCTTTGATAGAGTTTACCATGTATCTAAGGAAAATTAAAGCATTTTAAGTATATTTAGTATTTACATAATTTCTGATATCATTTTGATACTTTTAGGAGAAAAACTGCAGTCATGAGGTGACTGTTGTACTCTTCTCCCGGACGTTCTACAATGCTAAAACTATTGGTAAGATGGTGAAGACGAGATATCTTTCTACAATTTCACATCTGTCATTTCATTTGACTGTGTGGATTATTATTATTATAATTTTTCTATTTGATTCTCTCTTCAGAGGAATTCCCAGAGATTTTAAGAGGTTCCATTAGGCAGGATCACGAAGGTCGTTTCTATGAAGACTTCTACAGGTGAGCAATCTTAGCGCTAACACAGACTATTCTTTGGAAGTCATCGTAGCGTAAATACCGTGAATGAAGTGATTGTGGTTAAAAAGATGGAAGTGGCTGATGACGTGTCACTGTGTTTCACGTACAGGGTAGTGGCTCAGAACGAGAGGCGGGACGAGTGGACCTCGCTCCTGGTCACCATCAAGAAGCTCTTCATCCAGTACCCTGTCTTGGTGCGACTCAAAGAAGCAGGTGTGGGGAAACTGGACCGAGCGACCCTTTGGCATTCTCCTTGGTAAACAAGGCTTCTCAAGAGCACCGGCCTGTTAGTAACGGACACCTCGTTGTTTTTGTTGTGACAGATGGGTTTCCCTCGGGCCATAACTCCACCGCCGCACAGGGGAATTACCTTGAGGCCATCAACCTGTCATTCAACGGTGGGTCGAACAACGTCTGCGTAGGTTCTATATGGTAAAAGCGGATGGTGGAAGACCCCAATGTATCCCTGACCGTACGTGTGGTTGCTCTTTGGCCATGTCTCCCTAACAGTCTTTGACAAGCACTACATCAACCGCAACTTTGACCGCACGGGCCAGATGTCCGTGGTCATCACGCCTGGGGTGGGGGTGTTCGAGGTGGACCGCCTGCTCATGATCCTCACCAAGCAGCGCATGATCGACAACGGTGAGCGGGCCAGGGGCAGCGACCAGTGGAAGAGACGAGGGAAACCCTTAGTCAGTTTGAGGCTTTAAAGACGAGCCCATTCTCTCTCTGTTAGGTATCGGCGTGGACTTGGTGTGCATGGGGGAGCAGCCTCTGCATGCCGTGCCGCTGTTCAAGGTAAGATGCTGCCCAGCACGTCCGTGGTTGAGAATGCTCCAGGACAGACTCGGGTCGTCTGATCCTAGACCTAAGGTGTAACGTGTCTGTTGTCCTCCAGCTGCACAACAGGACGGTGCCAGGAGACTCGCGGCTGGGAGATGATTACAACCTGCCCCACTGGATCAATCACAGGTCAGGCCACCACACCAAGGCCATACGTACATAATAGACCCCTGTCTGAGCACAACACTGAGGCGCCCGTGCGTTGCCAGGAGAATTAACAATGCTATTGGTTTGTTTTTACTCTCTCTCTGCTGTTTAGCTTTTACACATCCAAAAGCCAGAACTCCTGCGGTTCTTTCACTCCCAGAATCAAGCTGGCGGGGCACAAGGTAAAATGATACCCCGCGGCGTCGTTATGTCAGGTTTACTATTTTGCCAACCCTCTCTGATAACGGCACCCTTTCTTTACACTCAGCTGCAAGCCGACAGATTCAAGAGCAGCAGAGATCACGGTAAGCCGGTCACTTATTTCGCCTTCACTTCACCACGCTGTGTGGTTGTACAGTCTAAACATGGTGTAGTTCCCGCCTCCTGTTTCAGCCCTCTGCGCGCCCAAGGACTCTGAAAACAGCCTCCCCATACAGATGGACTACGATGCCCATGACGCACAGGTGTTTCGACTTCCTGGTCCGTCGCGAGCCCAAAGGAGCACCAACTTCAGGTACTTTGACCCCGCGCCACGGCACAGCTTGGCGGGTTGCGAAACGCGCACCATTTCACCTTGGGACAGCTTCTAGGCGCTGCGTTGGTTTGTTTTGATGGCCAAAGGCCTGACCTGTTCTACCGTGCCCCCAGAGTGGTCCGGGAGAAGGAGGTGAGCGGCAGGAAGAGCTGGGGCTCAGCCGACGTCACCGGAGCTGGTGCGTCCCCCCCCGTCCGCTCACTCGGGCCGGAGGAGCAGCGGAGCCTGGCATCCGACGACAGCCTGGGCCGCGTCTCCAACATCCTACTGATCCCACGACTGCCCCCTGCCCAGTATGAGGTCAGCAGCTCCCTGGGCTACACCAGCACCCGAGGTACCCGCTGAGAGCTCTGACTGGAGGCTTACCATGTGCGTGGAGGGGCAAGGGGGACTCCCACGCCACATCCGTTCTTGCGTTCCGTTCTTCTGTTTCACTGGCAGGACAGAAATCGTGTTTAATGTACTCTCTCTCTCTCTCTCTCTCTCTCTCTCTCTCTCTCTCTCTCTCTCTCTCTCTCTCTCTCTCTCTCTCTCTC
>JAVQJS010098513.1:0-10213 GCA_036024795.1 Galaxias rostratus
ACACATGCATGTGCAGAGAAACAAACACACACACACAAACACACACACACACACACACACACACACACACACACACACACACACACACACACACACACACACACACACACACACCCCGCCCTGAGTGACGTCGGAGCCCTCACCTCGATGACGTCCTCGGCCTCGAAGCTGAGCTCCTCCTGGTTGCGTGCGCTGAAGGGGTAGAGCGCCCTGAAGGAAGTGAGGGCGGCCGACTTCCTGTGCTCCGTGGCCCGGGGCTGGTGACCGCCTGGAACGAGCCCGGAGACGCACGTTACCCACACGCACCGCCCACCGTCTCACTGCTACTGACGTGGTACGGCAGGACAGAGGGTAATAACAACCCTATTACCCTATGGGTAATACCAACCCTGTTACCCTATGGGTAATAACAACCCTATTACCCTATGGGGAATACCAACCCTATTACCCTATGGGTAATACCAACCCTATTACCCTATGGGTAATACCAACCCTGTTACCCTATGGGTAATACCAACCCTATTACCCTATGGGTAATAACAACCCATACACTAATAATGTATATCAGTATAGAGGGTAATAACAAACCATTCACTAATAATGTATGTCAGTATAGAGGGTAATAACAACCCATACACTAATAGGGTAATAACAACCCATACACTAATGATGTATGTCAGTATATAGGGTAATAACAACCCATACATTAATAATGTACATCAGTATACAGTAATAACAACCTATACAATAACAATGTGTGAGTGTGTGTGTGTGTGTGTGTGCGCGCGCGCGTGTGTGCGCGCGTGCGTGCGTGCGTGTGTGTGTGTTAGTGTGAGCGTGTGTGTGTGTGTGTGTTCGTGTGTGTGTTCGTGTGTGTTCGTGTGTGTGTGTGTTAGTGTGTGTATGTGTGTGTGTGTGTGCGTGTGTGTGTGTGTGTTAGTGTGAGCGTGTGTGTGTTCGTGTGTGTGTTCGTGTGTATGTGTGTGTGTGTGTGTGCGTGTGTGTGCGTCTCCCACCTTTCCTCTCCTCCAGTCCTCTCAGCAGGGCGGTCAGTTTCTCCTGGATGCCCCCGGCCTTCCCTGCTCCCTCTTTCGGCCTCTGACGAGACGCCTCCTCCAGTCTCCTCCTCTCCACCTCCTCCTCCTCCTCCTCTCTTCTCCTCTTTTCCTCCTCCTCCCTTCTCCGCTCGTCTTCCTTCCGCTTCCCCTCTGCCCTCTTCCGCTCCTCCTCGCGTCTCCTGTTCTCCTCCTCTTCCTGTCGCCTCCTCTCCTCCTCGGCCCTCCTCCTCTCCTCCGAGTCCCGTATGGCGGCTTCGGCGGCGCGTTGGCGCCTCCTCTCCTCCTCCTCCCTTTCTTTCCTCTCCTCCTCCACCCGGCGTTCCTCCTCGACCCGCCGCCTCTCTTCCTCGCGCCGGCGTTGGTCCTCCTCCTCTTGCCTCCGCCGCGCCTCCTGCCTCTTCCTCTCCTCCTCTCTCCTCTCCTCCTCCAGCCTCTTCCTCTCCTCCTCCTGTCTCCGTCGCTCCTCCTGCCGCTGGCGCTCCTGCTCGCGCCTCTCCTCCTCCTCCCTCTTCCTCCGCTCCTCCTCCTCTTTGATCCGTCTCTCGCGCTCCGCCTGGTCCTTGGCGGCCTGGATGCGGGCCTGCGCCTCCTTCTCCTCCTCTTCTCTCAGCTTGGCCTCCCTCTCCTCGCGCAGCCGCTTCTGCTTCTCCTCCTCCTCCCTGCGGAGTTTCTCCTGCCACAGGCGGTCCTTCTCCGCTTTGATTCTCCTGGGATGGACGGAGAAAAACACGCACCGCACTGTCAACAACGGGTTGCCATGGCGCCCGGGAGCGCAGGTTTTTTCAGTGTGTCAACTCGGGAAAAACATCTGTTACACGCGGACCTCAACACGCAGGGGAAACAGGTTTTATTCACACCGACGACCATAAATGTTCTGGTTCTGATTCTACTGCGGAATCGCATCAATCAGTTCACGTCAAATGTCAACCAACAGAACTGGACTGAACTGAGCTCGGTGAGCTTGTATCACTGGGAAATAATTTGAGTCGGACCCTAGTCCTGACCCGGTAACCGACCGGGGCGCTGCGGCGCGAAAAAGGTTACCTTTGGTTCTCCTCTTCCTCCCTCCTCTTCCTCTGCTCCTCCTCCTCTCGTCTCCTCCTCTCCTCCTCCTCCTCCCTCCTTTTCCTCTCCTCCTCCTGTTCCCTTCTTCTGTTCAGCTCTCTCCGTTTGTCCTCTTTGATGCTCCGGAGTTTTTCCAGAGCGTACTGCTGCTTCCTCTGGCTCTCTCTTAGATCCTGATGGACGGACACACACACACACACACACACACACACACACACACACACACACACACACACACACACACTATGCTATTGTCCATGACAACTGACAATAACACTGTTTGACACCTCTCTGCAGCCCCTTGACTCGGCCTTGAAGGCAGCTCTGAAGGGAGAACTGGAGGATGTGGTTTTAGCTCTGCTAAAAACACCAGCTCAGTATGACGCCCAGCTGTTAAAAGGAGCCATGAAGGTATCATTTATATTTATACACTCGTGCGAGCACGCCAACTACAACAACATGTTCGGAGAGAGCTCTGGGTGTGGTGTAGTCTTAATAGTTTCTACTTTTATAAATCACTCCCTTAAACTTCCTGCCATTCATGTAGGCGTAGTGGGAATATTCAGATGTACCATATGCAGTGTGAGGGTTTCTTTTAGTTTTCTGTTGCTCATTTTAACCGTGGCTCCTTCTCAGGGTCTGGGCACAGACGAGGAGACCCTGATTGAGATTTTGGCCTCCAGGACCAACAAGGAAATAAACGAGATAAAGAGAGTGTACAAAGAAGGTCAGTCACACAGGATGTTTGTGTTAGCATGATCATCACAGACACAGACTAGTCCACAACAAAGAAGCATCTATAGATTCCCCAGAGAAATGAATCCTGGACTTGTCCAAAGTGTGTGTTTTTATGTTAAATGTGTTCAGTTATCTGTAAGCCGTAACCACTTCAATTGTTATCTTCAGAAAACAAGAAAGAGCTGGAGAGCGACATCAAGGGTGACACGAGTGGAGATTTCAGGAACGCTCTCCTTGCTCTTTGTAAGGTGTGTCTCCTCTGTTGCTTTTATTTTGCTCAGACTATAAATGACTGCTTGAGTTTCAAGGCTAAAATCATACATGTTGTTAATAATGTCACTGCCTGCTTTCACTTTTACATAACATAACAAGTCTTTCTCTCCTCTCGCCACATTCCCACATAAACCCACACAGGCCACCAGGGTTGAGGAATCTACCTCTTTGGTCAGTGACGATCTAGTGGACAGTGATGCCAGGGCCCTGTATGAAGCTGGTGAGAAGAGAAAAGGCACAGACTGCTCTGTCTTTATAGACATTCTCACCACCAGGAGTGCCCTTCACCTCCGCAAAGGTAACAGCTGTCACCAGTGCCGAAATCAGTTACACACTTCCATGAAAATAGAATAGGGGAATAGACATCTATCCAATTGAAATGGATACTGATTTTGACCTAGGCAAATAGTCCAAACTAATGAAAAAAAATTAATAATATACAGCATCTTATGTTCAGTGTTTCAAAGGTATTCCAAATACAGCAAAGTGGACATTGCTAAGGCCATTGACCTAGAGTTGAAGGGAGACATTGAAAGTTGCCTGACGGCAGTTGGTGAGTAATTTTTTTTTAAATATCAATTTCACTGAATGACATTCTTAACTCTAATTGCAACAATCATTAAAGCACATCAGTTACATATTTTAATTCAAATACACCATTGCATGCAGTTGCTGTCAATCCCTGTTTATCGTGGTTTAATCAATTCTTATGCCTCTTGCAGTGAAATGTGCGGGAAGCAAGGCTGCCTTCTTTGCTGAGAAACTCTACCTTTCAATGAAGGTATTGTAAACAGACCGAGCTGTTAAATGTAGCACTGTGGAATAACGTGACACAGGTGAAAGATGGGACACATCCGTGATCTGTGTCTGTCATACTTTAGGGTTCCGGAACGCGAACCACGATTCTGACACGGATCATGGTTAGCCGCTCAGAAGTGGACCTTAAACGAATCAAAGAGGAGTACATGAAAAAATATGGCAAAACACTCTATCAAGACATTCTGGTAAGTTGACAGACGCAAGGACAAGCTAACAGGTTCACAACACAGTGGGTTAGCTCCTGAGACACCCTCTGTGCTGTACATCATAATTTGAATGATATGATTCAATGACATTGCAGATTTGCAGAACGGGTAGACAGTTTGCGTAGAATTTGGAATGTCCTGCTGTCAGTGCTTGCCTCCATATTGTGTGACTTTTGAACCCCACCAGGATGACACTAAGGGAGACTATGAGAAGATCCTGTTGGCCCTGTGTGGGAACTAGAATCCACCCTCCATAGGACACTGTAAGGACTGCACCACGCCGTACAGTGCAAGAACACAGGGAGAGCTGTAAAACGTGATCTGGACTCCCTTCAGAATCATTACTCCAGCGCTTTGCACTTTGTATATTCTCAAATAAACAGTTATATGACTAGAAAGCTCTTCCGCAATTATTCCAACGAGGCCTTCAGAAGCTGTTCCCAAGTCGTTTGCCCCCATACAAATCTTTGTGGAATGTTGATACAATCAATGTGGGGAAATAAAAATGAAAATGTTGTGTTGGCAAAAATGTATGTAGCCTTTGTTGTTCTTTCCTTCAGCTGTTATCAAAACAAAGAATAATCATTTTAAATACTTAGTCTGAGCTTCGGCAGCCTGCTTCTGTAGATGGAGCGCTTTTGCTTTGAAATTAAGCTTTTTGTACAGATAGATCTTGATGTTTTATTCTGTCTTGTGATTCCTTTTGTACTATTTTTTCTTGGTATGGTAACCTACATAATCCTGCATAAAATGTAGACCAAATATCATCTTAAGACAGTAAACACAAAGTTATGGTTTGCCAGAGTGAACATTTTTAGTTTGAAAAATATCTGAGAACAACATATGACAATAGAGCATACATTTTAGCACCATAGTAAACCTAGACAACCCTCACCTTGTTGCGTAAATGTTTTTACAAATTGGATTAGTGTACGTACGCCCACAATCCCCATTCCCTATATAATGCCCAATGATACAAATTTCAATTGTTGTCCATAAGAGTGTCAAAACATCTGCATCGGTCATGAGGACAATCAATTAAATATTCTTTACTTCTCCTTTCCTTAAAAATTAAGCCATAATTCCTTTAAATTATTGGGTTTGGGCCAGAAAAACGTGCTTCCTTGCTTATTTACAAGAGCGGCTGTTTGTATGTGTGTGTTATCTTTGTATGTACCAATTTTAGAACTATTTAGATTAAATAATAGAATGAAACTTTGTTTATTAATTGGATTATAATTAATGCTCAATGAGTCCCATACACCACTCACATCTATCTGTACAGGCCACCGTAGTCCGTACTAGCGGTAAGCAGGTAATCATGTAGGCGTGGATTGAGGCGCATGTCGACTCCAGTAAGATCGCAGTTTGACAACGAAACAGCAGTGCACCTGGGTTACAAGTTGGGAGTTCTTTCAGAAGGTGAACGTTTAAAAAATTCGAACTATTTAATATTACAGATAGCATATGGGCATTATTGCTAACAAACTACAGTTGCACGTAAGCAACTACATTCTTTCTAACTTAAGGCAAGGTATTTGGGCTTGTCAGCTACCATAAGCTACACAGTCTCTTATTACTACATTCGCTTGCTGCCTGCTGGCTAGTGATGTTAGCATGCTAGCTAACACACACATTACAGCTAACATCATTGAAACATTCTGCTCAGATTATCGTTATTGAACACAAACTTAATTATCCGGGTAAAAAAAGGCAATTATTTAAACGCTAACTTGGTAACATCGGCTAGCTGCTGTATTACTCCGGAATTTGCAAGCCTAGCAGCTAGCCGGCAATGCATTACGGTTAGTGTGACACTGACAGTGACAGCTGTCAAAACTAATTGCGACTGCATGACCTTCAGTCAAACACTGACGTTAGCCCACATATTCATTGAATGAAAACTATGTATTTTAATTATCTTAATGGACACTAATCCTTTCTAACACATTTTTACCCGATTTCTCCTTATCTTAGGCTAATCAATCTCCCTTTGACTGGATCCTTCACCTTTATAAAGGACCAAAATGACCTGATACTGAACAATAATATTTTCTGGATTGGCAGTGGATCATGAATGACAAGCTCGTTTTTTTGGGTCTCCTGTACTTTGTCCAGGGTATCCCCTATGGCCTCCAGTCCTCCCTGCTCCCCGTCTACCTGCGGGGAGCGGGTCACTCCCTCACCCGCATCGGCTTCACCAAAGTCCTCTACTTCCCCTGGGTGCTGAAGGTGTTGTGGGCTCCTCTAGTGGATCGCGTGGGCTCCAAGCGACGATGGCTGGTTGGCACCGTCTCAGGTTTGGCGCTGACCTGTCTCGCCAGCGCAGCCCTGGCCCCCGAAGCCCACATCTGGGGCGTGGCGGGCACCTTGCTCGCCATGAACGCCCTGGCATCGGTCCAGGACATAGCGGTGGACGGGGCCGCCGTGGGGCTGCTGAAGGGCCGCAGTGAGCTGGGTCTGGGGAACACCGCCCAGGTGGTGGGATACAAGGCCGGGTCGGTGTTCGCGGGGGGCGGCCTGCTGGCTGTGATCGACGTGGCCGGGTGGAGCTGGATGTTCCTGCTACTGACGTTCGTGTACGCCGGGGTGGCTCTGTTTGTCTGGGGGGCCCCGGTGCTGGACGACGAGTCCTTGCGAGGCAGCCAGGCTGACGGGGGGAGGAGGGTGGGGCAGATGTCGGACGCTATCAAGCCCTGGAGGGTGTGGAGAAAGCTGCTGGCGGTGCCTGGGACGCCCTGGACGATGCTTTATGTGCTCACATACAAACTGGGTGAGTGTGGCTTGAAAGGCACCGTGGCATGGCTAGTCCTGTCATGGGACACGCTTTAAATTTGAATATTTGTCAGTTGACCTTTACTTTAACAACAGTGCATGCACTGTTCACAACCTCCAATACACAATGTTTCCTAGCTGCTGTATCTTTAATGTAACTCCAAACGGGAAATTGTAAATCATAATGTATTTTTATAAACCCTTACCTCTGGGTGTAAAGTACTTATTGTGCAAATCTAATTTTAGCCAATAGGAAGAGCTGAGTAGTCTGAACTTTTGCCAAGCTGGAAAATCATCCCTTGTTATTTGTTAACTCTACTCTCAGTTAACGCTTTCTCCATAGAACTGTTGCAAATTACCTTTTGTCTGGTAGTTATCAACATAATTTTGCTTAATTTTCGGCAACAGTGCCTTGGCCTAACTAGACATTATGGCTCTACAAACTACTGGTCTGCAGCTAATATCCTGATACAAGTTAGTTACTTTGTATACCCTTCATGCATTTAAATGACAATAAACTACACTTTGCAAACCCAACGTTAATCAGAAAGAACTGCTTATATCTTGTGGTTTCAAGGGATCATATCATTTTATTTAGTCTGTTCTTAAGAAATGTCAACTGCTGAAAGAGGATTCCTCCTTAACAAACAATTGCCTGAACATCAATTTCTATACTGACATACTACTCCAGCTTCTCTGTGAGGACAAGTGTGTGTGCTACGAAGATGTTGACAGTTGTTTTGTTGTTCTTGACCTTGCCTTATGGGCGACAGCCGTGCCAGGACATAAGTGTGATGTAATGAGCTTTAATTACGCAAGGCTAATTTACACAGATCATAAAGAGTTAAGCCACCCAGTGTATTCCCAGAAGTGTAGTGGGCTTCCTCCAGGTGGCGGATGAGGACCAAGCTAGGGACTACTGTCATACTCCGACAGACTATAGCTGGAGGGGGGAAAGCATGTGCACACTTGAAAAACGATTATAACTACATTTGTTGATTTAAAATGGATAAACTGCTCTGCAGATCATGAAGCTTACACTCTATTGAAGTATTATAAAACTAATCCGGGCGTTTAGCAGTGGTACCTTGGATTAAGATTTAGCTACATTGCTAGATGTGGGTTTTCCTTCTACAGAGTGTTGATTATTGTTGTGCATATACTTTGGCCGAACTAATGTTCAGTTGGAGTGTTAAACTTATTTTATATCGTTCTTTTTAGCAGCCACAAATCTAGCCTAGTGTTGCTGGATGGCTTTTTGTGTTCATTCATCTGAAGCGTACTTTGACAGTGTAATGTCATACTTGGTTTCTCCGTGGAATTGAAACAGCAACTGTTGGATTATGTTATTTTTTTTAGGTTTATTTTTTTCTCATTCCCACGTTTTCACTGAATCTCCGTGGTCCATCGCGTTAAAGTGTACTTTTATATCGTACCACAAGATGTCAGTATTGCAATTTGTTAGAGAGTCCAAAATTAGGTGATTGGAAGACTGAGAGAGTTGGTCACCTTGATGTTCCACTCCAGTTGAAGGTCCTAGTGTATGAAAATATTTATAAAAATTCATAGAAATATACAGCCACTCCATTCAAATAGGATATTTCTAGACTGTAATGTAATACAGCAGTGGGTTTACTGGACAAAATAGTAGTCTTTCTTCTTCAAAACTACTTTCACATGGATCGATATAACAATGGCCAACTGCTTTCATATGTTTGTGTGTTTACAGACGCACACAGACGCGCACAAGACTGGAGTGTGTGGTGTTTGTCCTGTTAGGGGAGAGAGTTGATGCTCTGAGTTTGGTGTTTGGCAGCAGAAGGGGATTATGTAAGGATTAGAGTGTCTTTGTGTCTGTGTCGTTTGGGAACTGAAATGGAAGATGCCACACCATACTGGTGTGTGTGTGTGTGTGTGTGTGTGTGTGTGTGTGTGTCTGGGTGGTGGTGGGAAAGCATGTGTCCTCGTACATTTGCATACATGTGTTTGTTTTTTCGAATGCGTGTGCCTTTGTTTTGTCTCTCTGAGCCCCTGTTCCTGTTTGTCTGTGTGTGGCAGTAGGAGAGAGTTGAGGGTGGCTGAATAATCGGATGAGCCCCCGCTAGACGGACATGAAGACTGTCGGCAGGACCCCCTAATCTGTCTGGGGTGGGGTCCTCCTCCACACCCCTCTCCATCAGCCTCACAATCATAACCATCAATTGTGTCATTTCTAATATCGACCTTTCGATTTTGTGTTCGCTTTCACGTAGGCGAGGTGGCTATCAATGAATGCGTATTTGCGAATTGCAAAAGGAAAAGGCTTCAACGGTGTCTGGCTGGGAGGACTGTTGTGAGACAGTATTGTCTTTGTTCAAAGGGTCATGCTTGTCTTCGAGCGAGACCGGCACGACCACTCCGCTCAACCTGAACGATCGGGGCGCTTTGCACCGCGTCCAAGCCCGCAGCCAATCAGCGAGAGGCATGTCGCTGACCTCTGCCGTCAGAGGTCGTGGCCACTGAATGGCCTGGCTGGACAGGTTCCCAGGCAGGCCAGGAGGGGAGGGGAGGGGAGAGGAGCGGGAGGGAGAGAGAGAGAGAGAGAGAGAGGGAAAGTGAGGGACTTGGGGAGAGGAGGCGCACGGCAGGGAGGGACGCCACCGAGGGAAGAGAAGCAGAAAGAAAACGGGTGGAAAGAGATGAGAGGAGAGAGGGGCAAAGAAAAGGTTTAGCGAAGAGCGGAGAGAGAGAGAGGAACCAGAGCAGAAGAACCAACAGGCTTGTGTGTGGAGTGCTCGTTCTGCCTGAAGGTAGGGCTCTCCAGCAGCTCGAGTCCCGGTGAGAGCCAGGAGGACTGGAGGCGGGAGGGTGGCCAGGGGGTCCCGATGGACGCTTTCCCAGGGAAGACACCAGGTGGACGGAGGTGGGAGGGGTTAGGTTAGACTGCTGCCCTCTGTTCCTCTGTCCTGTCCAGGCCACCCCACACAAACCCCCCCCCCCCCCCTTCACCCCAGTGAACAGCCAGGCATAGAGAGGGGATGGTGTGTGAGGGACACGGTGAGGTGATGGTGATGGTGGTGGATTGAGCACGGGGGGTGGGCTTTGTTGAAGCCCGGGCTTGGGGGTGAGTGTGAGTGTGTGTGTTTGTGTGTGTGTATGTGTGGAGGGGGTTGTTTGACTCCCTGCCACAGGCCTGGGTTTGGTCCCCCTACGGCGGCGCTCTCCTCTCAGGGCGCCATGTGGTGATTGTTCATTAATTCGTGGGGGGGGGGGGGGGGGGGGGGGGGGGGGGGGGGGGGG
>JAVQJS010098530.1:0-10000 GCA_036024795.1 Galaxias rostratus
ACACACACACACACACACACACACACACACACACACACACACACACACACACACACACACACACACACACACACACACACACACTCATAACCAGGAGCATATGCTTCTGGACCTGACAACACACACAGTGCAAACAAGCTATTTCTTCATCTAAATATATATTGGAATCACTTAGGCTCTTGTGCTCTCTTTGCTCTGGTTTTGGCCTCGTCTCTGTTCCTTGGTGAGACCCTTGACAGTCAGGAGCTTGGCACTCAGCGCCGCAGTCATCCCTCTGCCCGGTGGCACTGCGGGCACGGCTCCAGCCTGCCAAGACGCTAGCCAAGACAGTCAGCCACCCGGCCAATCCCAGTCTCTCTCTCTCTCTCTCTGTCTACTGGTCCCCTGCCTGGCTGGCTGACTGGCTGGCTGGCAAAATGAAATTAGAGTAGACATGATGCCACCGACATCCTCCCTCCACCCACAAGCTGATTCCATTATGCAGGCAAACTGGATTTGGTCCTTTTATAGGGCCATCGGAGAGGAATTGATTTGGATTTAGGCTAACTGGCGATGCCACATGTCTTCAGCACATAGGGGATAATGTCTTAATGGGATGGGATGGGGTGGGGGTGGGGGGGCAGGTCTGCGGGAAGAGAAGGGAGCTGCAGTTGAGGGGCCAAAGTTGTGGCCCCTCTGTCTTTTTTATGACCTGTCAATCAAGGGCAACCGAGATAGTATGTTCCGGGATAGCGTTCCTCGTTGCTAACGATGTTGCCTTTGATGACGCGCCGACATCAGTCGTCAGCCCAGGTTGCCATGGCAGCATGGCCTGGGCAGTCGGTTTTCATGTACAGAGATCACACAGAGAAAGAGAGAGAGAGAGAGAGAGAGAGAGAGAGAGAGAGAGAGAGAGAGAGAGAGAGAGAGAATCAAAGGGAAAGATAGAAACAGACTAGGGAGAGAGGCAGGGAGAGAGAAAGAAATATGTTTTAAAGAAGTGTTAGTTGACCTTGATGCAACAGGGTGCCTCTTTAAGCAGTTGGGATTTTCCTTGACACCCACCACCTTCTTTTTTAGATATATCAAGGCAGAATCGGGGTAATTACACAACATCGTGTGTCCTAATACTACATACTGAAATTGTATGTTCACACAAAGAAGCCCCCCGGAAACGTCTGTGGAATTCATATAGGAGTGGAGGTGGACTAAAATCAGAGTTCAGCAGTCTCTCTGAAGGCAAAGCCTTCCATTCCTCTCCTTTCTGATTTGTGTTCTGTTCTGTTCTGGTCTACTCTGATGTGTACCGTGTCAGGATTCCGTGCCAGGCCACACCTGCATGTGAGGCCCTGGAGGCCTGTGAGACGAGCTGACAGGAGCAGCAGGTTCCCACTCCCCCAGAGAGTGACGAGACACCAGCAGCCCTGGCGACCCCGGGAAGCCCCCCTCGGCACCACAGCCAGATCACCACAGACCGTGTCACATGGATTAGCATGGTGGCAAAGTTAACATCCCAAACAGCCCCGAGGAGACAGAGGGGGAGGGCGGAGGGGAGTTGGAAGGAGAAGGAGAGAGGGAGAGAAAAAAGAGTGGAGAAAACCAATTACAAGGGGTTGACAAGACAGTTGTGGGACCCTACTGAAGAGACCACACACTCACACAGGCACGCGCACACACACGCGCGCATGCACACACACACACACACACAGTGAGACACCAGCAATGGACTTTTACATGGCCTTAAAGAGACACTTTGGCTAGATTGAGCGGTGATCAAAGCCATGTCTGGGGGAGTGGTGTGGAAGTCACAGTGACAAGGTAATTCTCCCAGGCCAAGCCTCTTCAAAGAACCCCCTGATCTCAGAGCAAGGCCTTGCTTACTCTTTGTCTCACTACAAAAGAGGACAAGCATCTTTTTTTGATTTCCCCATCCCGTTTTTTCCACCTCCCGGCGACGGAAAATAAGTTCTCATGTTTCAACCAATCAGCTCGACGGCCTTGGACCTTTGGCCCTTGACCCCTACTTCTTTGGTAGGTGAACAACAGCAAAGGTGTGGAAAAGTGGAGAAAGAAGCTTGCGTGCAGTGGCCCTAAAGCTTGCAACGGATAGCGAGAGAGAGCTTTTAAGAACTAACAAACAAACAGCATCCTTTTCAACCACACATCGGTACTCTATCCCTCAGCTTTTATTACAGAGATTCAGCCAGTGCACCAACAGCTACACATATAACACCCTGCATCAAGTCATAACTTTTTAGGTTGAAGACTGTGACCGTGTGACAACGTTGTTGTTTTTTTAATCTCGGTGCACGTTGTGGTATGGGGACAATCAGCTGTCGTTCTGAGGTGCCTGTGCCCTCTCTCACTCTCTCTGAACACAACCTCTCACAGAGGCACTAGGGCAAGTCAGTATGATCCCAGTTCTACTAGGACACACCAGTTACTGCATCCGCAGGCAAGGGATGCGGTGGATCCACTGGAAGTGTTTTCACAATCACCACACCACTCACTCACTGAAATGAGTTCACACAGTCATAGGCACACACACCCTTCACAACTGAAACATAATGGAGATTCAGTCACTGCCCTCCCCCACCCTCTCACACGACTGCCCTGTTACTTTTTGATGACACGTGCGGTTGATTCCGGGGGCCTTGACGAGCTTTGATCGTGTCACCAACGGCAGACCCCCCCCCCCCCATCCCATCCCCCATCACCCCACGCCCGCATCGCCCGCGGCAACAGGTCATGCGCCGTTGTAACTGTGTTATTAACATGCCCGGCACAGACCAGAGAGGGCACGCTCACATGGACACGTAATAGATATGAACGTGCATTACTGGACTGTAGAGAGAGGAGAAGAAAACAAACGAGGGGGGCAAGAGAGACCCAGGGGGAGGAATGGGGAGAAGTGGGGGAAGGGCCACACAGGTCTGAATTCTGAGACGCATTTGAATTTGCATGCTATCACTCACGGTATATCTCCATCAAAATGTCACCCTCCGCTTGTGGTCTCCATATCTGCTGCTACAGGTTTACGCAAAGGCAACCAGGTTTGGGTGATCTTATTTTGTTTTAATTTTCCACAGAAAAGATTTGCACTGAGTATTATTTGTTTGTATTATTTAACTTTGTTTTTTATTTTTCTTTCAAATGTCAAATCTAAGCATGAAAAAACAAGCTATTTATTGGAACGGTGTGTGTGCTTCTTTGCAGATGTGCCTACATTATTGTCTGCAGTAGGTTTTGTGTCGCATAATTGCTTATGAACCACATAAACTGCAACTAAGCACAACGTCTATTTCAAGTCGACAGTCATCGACATTGTTCGACAACAGTTTGAGAAAAACACAGAACAAAGAGCTCATAAAAACTCGATTTGTGAGGAACACGCTGACATACCCGGGACACAGGAAGTTATTAAAACAACGAAATCTAGGCTTTGAGTCAGACAAATAAGATTCAAGTTCTGACAGAGCAAGACCCACCACAAAACTCTTTCATAAAATAGAAAAAAAAAGATGGAACCTGCTTCCATGTTGAGGGGAATCCTTCTGCTTTGATGTTCCAGCCACATCCAGGCATGTGCCAGTGACAAAGGAAGTCACAAAGCCCTCTATTGGTGACAGATGGGAATTAGGGTTTGGAGTAAACCAACAGTGCTGACAGACGCCATCTTTCACTGAAACCTTCTGTCGGCTTCTCATTCAGTGAACCATTGACATGATTTGCTGTTAACTAATTAGCAGGGTCAAAGAAATACAAAAGCCTTTGTTTTACATTGATTCAACAAAGGTAGTCAGAAGACGGTGATTCCACCACTGGTCAAGCTACTTGATTAATCTAGAAATATCGTCTGAATAAGAAAAATGAAGGTCTTATCTGTGAACAAAATGGACGTCTGACAGCATAGGGTTTACAGTTTGGTTTCATGTTGAATCAGGTTCTACATGGTCCTTGTGTTTTTTGGTTTCGTGTTCAGCCTATGCACCGTAGAGTCATCAAAGCAGTGCTTGCTGAACAGGGATATGATTGATTTGACTCAAAGCAACAAAAAAAGTAATCCATCCAAAAAGGGTTATTGCTGGTCTGTCTGTGTTTCATTAATTGTGCTAATAGAACGGGCTTAATGCCATGCCCCGATGGAAAGGTCAACATTATCTCTTCAGTATATGTACGAGTGAGCCAAGGCCCCTGATAGGAGGGGATCAAGGAGGGGGCCCAGAGAGAGAGAGAGAGAGTGAGAGAGGAGGGAGAGATCGGGCTGGATAGACAGAGAGAGAGGCAGAAAAAGGGAGACAGAGAGAGACAAAGAGATATAGTGCGGGAGATAGAGGGAGAGAGAACCTGAGAGAGACAGCGAGAGAAAAAGGAAGACAGAGAGAGACAACGAGAGACAGATAGAAAGGCAATGCCTATTAACATTTATGAATTATTTAATCCTGCATAGCTGGCAAAAGTCCAAGTGCATAATTCACTAATTGTAATCAGAGAGGAAAAGCTAGGGAGGCAGAGGCTTGGCTCTCTTTCTCTGTGTGCGTGTGTGTGTGTGTGTTTGTGTGTGTGTGTGTGTGTGTGTGTGTGTGTGTGTGTGTGTGTGTGTGTGTGGCAGAGAGATATGCAGGACTGGGAATTGGCTTAGAATGTAAAAAGGAGAATGGTGCGTATCATCCATGCATGTTAAAGTCATTCTAACTGGCTGGGCTTCGCCATTACACTCGCAAACATGGGGGTCTGGGACAGGATATCTCTTCTCAGTGTGCATGTGTGTGTGTGTGTGTGTGTGTGCGTGTGTATGCAAATGCATGTCTAGAATACATTAGATATTGACAACGCACAAGAGCATTTATTCACTATTAAGATATTTATGAGGTGCAGATAATAATATAAAAAAGATTCAACTATATTGGCATTCTCATTCTCACCATGCACCTGAAGCTGTCTGTCAATTCAGTGATCCAAGGTTGCAGCATCGATTCAAAAAGCGTACCGTTTCATAAGAGTACAGCCGAATGGCAAAACCTATACTTTATTTTCAAAAGGTGCACAGCACACAATAGCAGATAAAAGAAAAATGCTTACATGCTTGTAAATTCTTACATTACAGAATTACACAGGCCCACAATGGAAGACACTTAAAAAGACATTAGGTTCCCTATGGAAAAGCAAAAAAAAATTGTGAAAATGTCAGCGTGGTGAGGTGGAGAGGGGGAGGCTACGGCGGGAAAAGAAAAGAAAGAGAAGCAGAGTAGCGGGAACCAAGTTTTGTTTTTGTCGTTTGCTCCGGGCCGACGTTCACCCCATAACCACCCCCCCCCCCCCGCTTCTGACTGTAGGAGATGGTTTCTTTCTGCATACATGCTCTACGCATTTTAACATACGATTTCTAGCTTTGATACCCTTCAACACACACACACACACATGCATGCACGCATGCACGCACACACACACACACAGACACATACAATTTCTACCCCTACCCCTTATACTCCATCTCACACACATATTCCAACATACGCACACACACACTCGAGGGATATCAAATTGATGATTACACAGCAGAGTGGTTCCTCTATTACAATCCATGTTCCTACGAGCGTGTCTCCTTTCTTTAAGGCAGGCAGGCGGGTCCGGGCAGGAGCAGCAACGCGGAGCCTCCGTTCTGTCTCTGCCTGCCGCCGCCCCCCACTGCCCTCCTCCCGTAACACGCCGGGAGGCACCACTGAGCACGGACACGGGCATGTCAGGAGAAGGCTGTCTGCGTGGAGGAGACCAGGGTGGAGGAGGGGGGGTTAACCATGGAGACCCTGTGTACCACACAAACCCCCGCTTAGAGGGGCCGGACATCCTCAGCCCGTCCCGTGGGCCCCCGGGCCCTCTGTGTCAGCAGGTTCGCACAGGGGCCAAGGGGCTGCCGACAACCTGTTGACTCCCACGTAATAGCAACATCTGATTTCACGGCTGTTTGGCCGGTTTCTTTACAGCTGCTAGCGGACGTTTTCCATAGTAGGTTGTATTGGCGACCCCTAACGTTTGCTTGCGGTCAATTTGTTTACCTGACCGTTGCCTAGACGACCCACAGGACACTCGTGGTCACTGCTTATCACAATCACCATCAGCGATTGCACTCCCAGAACTGGCCTCTCGTCCTGATTTAGTGACACACATCCAGTCATAAAGCAATTTGCTACAATTTTGCTGGAGATCGTACAAAATTTGTATTAAACATTGAGACTTCAAGAACACTGATCTAAACTGTGATTTTTTTCACCCTCCAAAAGACTTTACAATGGGCTTTCAAAGTAAATGTAGTGATAAAACGTTGATAAAAAGACAAATAGTTGCTTTAAAAAACGACAATGATTCAGGACAGAGAAGATAAGAAGGATATCTCCAGCTGGTCGTCATGATGATTCTTCTGATTTCCACCAAAAATGCTTTGTCAAGGGTCAACTTTCTCTAATGGGAGAAAACAAGAGCGTTTTTTTATTCTGAGTGCGGGCGTTTTTAGAAGATGCCCTCGAACATCAATCTCGCTTGGCCTAGTAGCCTAGTGGCAGGATGCTAGTCCCAGTGAGAGCCGGCTCTTGAGATTGGAGAATGGGGGCCGGAGATAGAGATGGTATTATACAGCAACAGACAGATAGAAAGAGGGCGGCAGAGAGATAGAGAAAGAGAAAGAAAGAAAGAGAGAGAGAGATGGAGGGGGTGGGAGAGGGAAACGTGGAGAAAGAGATACAGGGGGGAGATCTAATGTTTTTGTTCATTCCAGTGCGTCTGAAGGACGAGCAGCATTGCCTTGTAGAGTGCCCCCATTGCCCCCCTCGCCACCTCCTCCCCTCCAGGGAGGCACGGCAGCCAATACTCCAGTCTAAAAGTTTCTTCTTCAAAGTTCAAAGTGTTTTATTTGTCAAATGCACAGTATAATACAGGATCATTCTGAGCAAAGAAATTCTTGTGACAAGGCAGGCAACAAGAATTTCTTTGCTCAGAATGATCCTGTATTATACTGTGCATTTCACTCAGATTTCAACAGAAATCTTGTTTTTCAGTCCGTCTTTACGTCACTTTCTGTATTAATCCTCCTCCTTCTACCACGGACTTCCCGGCTGAATTTAAACGGAGGGTGGGTGGTGGGAGGGGGTTGTTGCTATGGCAACTGAGCCAAGACGGCAATAAAAAAAGGAGGGTACCGCAAAATTAAATTCAATCGAAGTCAGGTGTTACAGAAACAAGCTTTTTCTCTCTCTCTTTTGTTCTTCTTGGTTTTCCGACGGTGTTGGTGCTGGTGCCCTCTCCACAGTCCGTGGTGCCTGAGCGGCGAGCACGCAGGTTTCACCTCCGCTCTCTCCCAACCCATCGCCTCGATCCCCGCGCTCAGACACCTACTCCCAGTCCAGGAGCCATTCAGGCGCAACGGAAAACTTCATGTCGACGGTTGTCCACAGTAACTCATTCAGGTCATTTGAATCAAAGGCCATCGCCATGACAACGGCATTTATGATCTTCTCGCTCTTCAATCCCATAAGGTGAAAAAGAAGATGCCTTCCTGTTTGTTAGACTGGCGGTAGTGGAGCTGATCAGAGGGACATTGTTACCAATTTCCTTCATTTTTACCCCTCTGAAATGTTTAATGTCAAAAATTAAAATATTCTGAAGATAAATTCGCTTCTCATACACGTATTGAATAACTGCAGTGGCGTTGATTAGGAGTTGATAGGCAGACAGAAAATCCATAGCTTCTAATATGAAAAGTTCCATAATCCTAACACAGCCTGAGAACTGCCTCACATACTGTGGTTATTGAATCCCTGTATCCTCCCGGTCTCAAAGCTGCCTTGACAGAACATAATACAGACACAAGAGGATCTCCCCCTACGCCGTCCATGTCTTTCATTACAGGGCCGCAGCCGTAACCATGGGGATCCACCGGCTGCCTCACAGGCCTAAGTAGTTGAATAGCTTTTGGCCTCAATCCATATTCTGCATATGGACCAATAAGCCCTGCTGCATTAATGTAGGAAAACCTACACAGCCTTATGGTAAAAAAACATGTTTCTTATCTACAACACTTTCATCACAAGCAACCCGGCTGCTTGCCAACGATCTTATCCACCATATTGGATTGCAAAATAACAACCAATGTCCAGTTATTATCATTTGTGGACCTGACTGTTTTTGTGCTCTGTGCCATTAATTCAAGTGAAACTGTGAGAGATCGTGTCTTAAATCTAATGGGTTCATTTCTCCCCACAACTAGAATAATGGCTTTCCATATATTCACCATAACAGGCTGTCTGAATGTGGCCACGTGTGTGTGTGTGTGTGTGTGTGTGTGTGTGTGTGTGTGTGTGTGGAGGCCAGTGTCACTTATTAAAGCAGGCTGAGATGGATACTCATTGTGTGGCTTTAGCCTCTCTGCCCTTATCTGTTGACAGACATTTGACATCCCTTCACATCGCAGCCGGGGCTTATTGTGACCTTTCCCTAGCGCCGCGGCGTTAGAGCGCTAGCCAGCTAGCGCCTGAGCTGTAGCAGGTTGTCAGGGGTCAGCGGAAGATTAGCTCAAACCGCGGGCTGGTGCCTCATTTCAGAGAGCTGAGAGGGGAATGGAGGCTCCCCGCCCACTCCCCCGTGGGGCTCTGCTTCCTGCCACTTACCGCGCCCGCTGGCGCTCCTATCCTCTGCCCTCCAGTTCGCACCCGCGGCCTCAGATTGATGCCATGTTGATTTTTAATGATGTGCTGCGGTAAAAAGAAACGTGAAAAAAAAGGGAACGAAAGGCGGGATGTAAGCCGAGGGAAAGCTAACGAGCTAGTGCTCATAGACAATGCGCCTGGAATCCGTTGGCTACACTAAATGTCAGTCTAATTATCCTGGCTTTTTCTTCCGCGGTGCTGAAGTAAACATTTGCACAAAACCCCTGCCCTCCTGATCTCTTGTTCCTGTCTTTTTTTCTGTGTCTCTCCCGTTTTTGGGGAATTGTTCCAGGGGCTGTTTGCGTAATGTCAATGAACACTGCCTGTTGTGATTTGAATTGCTGGCAGCCATTTTGTTTCTGTAGCTTATGGCACCTCATGCATCAAGTGGTAACAGGGAGACGTTATTGGTAATGTTAATGATCTTTCTGTTAAACGTTTGAGTTTATTATTCATAGTTTATCATCCAGAAGTACATATTTAAGATAACGACATTAAGATTGCACACATTCAAAATGTTATGAATATTACAAAAATGCCGGATTTACACTGTACCAGTGCATTCATACATAACTAAGTGACACAAACTGTAGACAGATTGTTTACAAGTCATTTAAAGTGTTTCATTTATTCACATTTTTTATTAAAGCACCTCAAATTAAAAGGTTTGTCACAATCACAATTTATGCATTTGTTATTTAGGTGATCTACAATCCATAAATCAAATATAAATCATCTCTGTAGTAGAGTCGTCTAAAACAATCAACAAAGACTAACGATCTCCATGTTCAGAAGGTGTGTGACGATCAGTTGCAGAGTTAGTAACTAACAGTTTGGAAAGCCTTCTATGAGAGCTTTGGCCCTGAGGCTATGAGGACAGAATCCCGTGTGGTGTCAGGTGTAATATGCTGTGAACCCTGACCCCCTGTGGACTGCTGGCCTTTTGTTTACACAGCATGGGTTCTAGTCAGACCACAGTCAAGAATCACCCCCCACCCATCGCTGTGTCTCTGCTTTTTTCACCCTCTCAACACTCTCTCTCTCTCTCTCTCTCTCTCTCTCTCTCTCTCTCTCTAACGTCCCCCTCTCTATGTAAATCTCCCACCCCTCTGTAGCCTTCCCTCCTCTGAGTCTCTCTTTCTTTATATGTATTTCGTTCTCTGCACTTTTACTATTTCTCCAAATGTCCTTTCCTCTCTGTGTATCTCTCTCTTTCCCTCTCTATCTCTGTGTATCTCCTGATGAGACAGTTGGGAAAGAGAGCCAGAGTGAGTGGAGGAGAGGAAAAGAGAGAAAGATGCTACACAAAAGAGAAATGATAG
>JAVQJS010098545.1:0-26405 GCA_036024795.1 Galaxias rostratus
AGAGAGAGAGAGAGAGAGAGAGAGAGAGAGACACAAACAACAAAGAGAGAGAGAGAGAGAGAGAGAGAGAGAGAGAGGGAGAGAGAGAGAGAGACACAAACAACAAAGAGAGAGAGAGAGAGAGAGAGAGAGAGAGAGAGAGAGAGAGAGAAACAACAAAGAGAGAGAGAAACAACAAAGAGAGAGAGAAAGAAAGAGATTAGAGTAATTGGTCCCATGCTCACAGGCCATTGTATCAACCCATCCAGTCCTCTGGTGGTGTAGACTGTAGATGTCCAGTGGGAAAGGGGTTTGCGACCGACGTCAGCCCACTGACCCGACCGTCTGCCGGTCCACAGGTACTGGAGCCGCGGTTCAACGTGGAGACCATGGCTCTGCTGCTCAACATCCCCCCCAACAAGACTCTTTTGCGCCGCCACCTGGCCACCCACTTCAGCCTCCTGGTGGGCTCTGAGGCGCAGCAGTCCAAACAGGAGTGTCTGGAGAACCCCGACTACAACCTGCTCACCGCCACCGCCAAGGTCAAGGTAGGTGCTGAAGCAAGGGCGGGAAGAGTTGAAAGAAGAGCCAACTGGTACTGTGCGTGTGTGTGTTGTTGTTGACGCCGACGTTTACTCTGTCCTCCGTTGTGTGTGTGTGTGTGTGGCTACTAGCCAAAGAAGTCCACGTTTGGGACCTTCGGTCGTGCGAGGAAGAAGAGGCAGGAGGAAAGCGAGGAGTACGTGTGTCCGATGGACGTGGAGATGCCGAAGGGCCGCAGTTTCCAGAAAGGCTTCGGATTGGAGCTTCAGATCTACGAGGATGACCTCGACAGGCTAGAGCAGGTGAACTCCGTTAGAACGTCACGCAGCACAATGTCTAACCATATACGGTTTTCATTAACCCAAACCTACTGATTTAACCAATGTATGTACAGTATTTAAGGTCAAATTTGTTTGTAGTTTATTTTTGTTCTATGGTTATTCATCATGGCTGGCCTTTTATCACTGTGCAGTAAAATAGACCTTTCGGGATGTTGGTACTTTAATGGTAGATTGCAGGACCACACCTTCTCAACCACAGGTCGTTCTCCTGTAGTGTTGGGCTTTGCCTGAAAACGTTTCTCTGTTTGTAGATGGAGGACTCTGAGGGAACAGTGAGACAGATTGGCGCCTTCTCCGAGGGTATCCAGAACCTGACGGTAAGAAGATTCCTTACGGCATCTTTGGACGGCTGGGTTTTCTTTTCTTTTTGTCGACCTTAAACAATACTTTCTGCTAAAATCTCAGACTCTTCATTTATTTCTCACTTTTTTGCTTTCAGACCATGCTAAAAGATGACGAATTCTTCAAAGAGATCTCTAACTCTCCGAACCTCAGTGTTACAGACGACGATTCTAACGCGTGAAATGCCACGGCACCTGTGACCTAGTGCTTCTGTGAAAAAAAACTATAAAAAAACCTGGTGCCAACCCTCTACCAGCAGACACCTCCAAACCAACCCCCAAAACCATTCAAAGCACATGTTAGACCTCCTAATTTTTCCATAAGTACATTTTTTTTTTTCGTTCATAAGTCCCACTACAATTGCTCCCGCAAAAATGTTTCTCAATGTAACTGTGTCTTCAAAGGAAAATTATCAGGACAATACCACTTTAGTTTGCCTGCCAGCAGGACACTGGAGACATTTAAAAAAAAGAATGATATACTGGACATATGTCCGGGTTTTACGTTTTGGTCGATTCTTTATCCAGCATAAAATACTGTCAAAATGGCACAGATGAAGAAATAATATATAATTTTAGACTGTATCCCTATTCAATGAGCTAACGTCTACATTGTGCTTAATGTAAGGTCAATTTTCCTTTACAGCTGCTATGTTTAATGCATTACTGTTAAAAGCCTCTGCTTTAAAGAAACTTTTTAAGTTAAATTTATACTCATATTTTGACCCTAGACATAGTGTAATTCTGCACACCGTGGTAAAATTATTTCTCCTTTGCTTGTAATTGCACAAGACCATGTTACACAATACACAAAAGTAATTAATGACTTCTTTGAAAGTGTCGTTGCGTAATTTCCCTACTGCCAAACGCTTATTGAAGTGTACAGTTGACACTTATTATTTTTTTCTACAAATGTATTTACTAAGAACTCCTGTTGAATGCTGCCAAGCCACAGAATAGAATAGTGCTAATGCTATTGTAAGATATGTCTCAAAAGCTATTTTATAAAATGCCAGATAACAGAAAAGATCGTTTGTACTGTGTACTATTTCCATTGATATATTTCTACAGTCAATAAAGTCTGTTTGTCAAACTTTCAAACATTGTAATTGTTTAAAATATAAGGTTTTATGGTAGTACATTATTGATAATAATTCTTTATGAATTTCATTTTCAATAACACTTTAGTAAATACATTAGATGGTGTATCTTGCAAAACCAGTAATATCAGGATTCAGTTTCTTCTTTTTAGACCAATTTTATTTTGCATCACATTAATCATTTAAAATTCAGTTCCTCAGATTATATTCTGTATTGAGCTTTGGGTGATACAGTTAGCGGTTAGATTACCTTTACGTTTATTTTGCAGTTATAGCTCTCAGTAATTGAACCAAAACGCTGTGTAAAAAGACCTGAGCAGACCTGGTCTATTTGGCACATGCCAGGGACAGGGCCCATGTTGTTTAAAATACTTTTTGTAAAATCACGTGGCTACCAGATCTGTTGCAACAAAACACAAGATTTAGTTTTTTTTTAAACCTTGCTTAAAAATAAATATGCATGTTTACTCTTTAAAATGATTTACGATCTCATAATATTCAACTAAAACAGAGGAGGCCCTGGCAGCAAATACTGCAGCTAAAGATGAATTTCCCAGTCTTGTACCACCCCGAGCTCCAGGCCCTCCAATGTCAGTTTGTGAAGAGTCTCCTGGTACTGAAACTCAACAGGCCTTTTCTCAGCCCCTATAAAAACAAACCAACAAAGTGATTCAAAATACAAGGACTACAACTATAATATAATTTAGAATGTATCATTATATAATACTTGAATTGTCCAATAATATACTTATTATGTGCTTAATTCTACATTCCTAGTCGTTCTTTTAGTCCACACTGAATAAAAAAAGGGTTTGTATGGTGCTGTCAAATGACTCTAGCACTACAGGAAGGTGGCCATGAGTTCGGTGTCTGTTGACCTGTGTGTGTATATAACTTGTTTTGACATCATCGTAGGGACCTAACCTGTGATGTGTACGAACACAGCACACGGTTTCCTCTTCACCCCCAGGACGGTGACAGTCTGCACCACAGAGTCGCACACAAACACGCCGTCCTCGTCGCCGCCCCTGTTAGAGAAGAAAGCTAATGATGCGTGGCAAATAATACCATGAGCTATATCTCAAGTTATCATTTCTCCCATTCATTTTGATTAACAGCAATTAACAACAATATATGGACCATTATATTATTTTTTAGGAATTATGCAAAGAATTCTGAAAACGTAGCCAGCTGGACATCAGGTGGATGGTTTCCATGATAAATATTGAATGTGTCGCATTATTACCAATGAAAGTGTCAGTGGACAAAGTGTCCAGGCTCACCTGCTTAGCAGACGACCGGTCACCATGGTGAAGCGACGCAAGCAGTAAGCCTTCGCGTCTCGGTAGGAGAAAGAATGGCCATCATCCAGGTACAACTCTCCTGCAGCGCAGCCCTGCGAGAGCACAGAGATCCAATCACGAACACATCAGAGTCTGTAAGGTTTCACAGCGCAGTGACGACAGCAACTTCTTGTCGGAGCCATATATCTCGTTTACTACTCCTGCTCAGGCCGGCAGTGAAAATGAAAAAACCCTTTATACAACAGGCTTCGGGTGCATCTCAAAACCGAGCAGCACCTGCTACCAGCAAAGGGGTTTCCATACCCATGACCATGTGTGTGTGTTGTGCGTCAGTTTGGCTGTGTGCTTACATTGGCGTCTAGGGCAACAGTAAGGGATAAGGGGAACTGCTGCAGCTCGGTCGTGGAGGAACCGCATCCCGTTCTCCTGGGGATCACCGTCCCTCCACGTTGGAACACAGGCACCTGAACCCAAATGGACCAAGGGAGCGGAGATGGATGAGACAAAACGAAAGGATCTAATGGAAGGCAAGCAACTCTGTACTCAACTGTAGCTACTAGTTGTCCTCCGTGTAGGAACCTCACCGTGTCCAGAGTCACTGGAAGGCTGATAGTCCTGCCTCCTTTGAACGCCTTTGCAGAATAGATGTCATACCAAACCTAAAGCAGACGTGAGCACGTTCTGACTTCTCGAAACGCGAACACACACTTGAAACGCATTAAAGTCTGTTTTTGTACCTACTGTTATTTACGGAATACACAAGGATGTAAGGTTACCTGGTTTGAGCCAGGTAACAGCACCTTCACCTCTTCAACCCCGCTCTCTGTTACCGGACAGGCAAGCAACGCACCCCCTACATCAAAACAAGGACGCAATGTGAGAGAAAAGTCTGGTGTCGGTAGTTCACCAGCAAAGAAGTGATGATGAGTTTATCCCGTACCAATCATGTACTGATGTTCGACAGCAAACGTGTTCTCCTCTCTTGGGAATTCCACCCACAGTGGTCTGTAGTAAATATGAACACGGGGTGAATCACAGGGGTTAGCACAGTGGACAGAACATCTGACAAATACAAATAACGTCTATAATAATAATAATAATAATACATTCAATTTATAAGGCGCCTTTCAAGGCACTCAATATATAGGCGTCAATTCTGCTCACACCTCTTAATCCTTTCCCTTTTCACAGTAGGGGGAAACAAATGTGTTTGTGGTGCCTATCGTTTAAAAGGAACCGTAGTCTAAATAGAGATGTGAAGCACATCCAGGGGAGGGTAGAACAGTACCTGAGAGGAGGCGTGCCGGAGGTGTGTGCCTGGTGGAACAGAGTGTACCAGTAAGGCAGGAGGCGATACCTCCGCTGGACCGCAGTGCGGATGGAGGAGGTGACCGTGTCCCCAAACAGCCAGGGCTCCCGTCGCTTGGTCTCCTTGGAGGAGTGGCCTCTGAAGAAAGGCTGCAGGGCCCCGGCCTGGTACCAACGGACCAGCAGCTCCGGGTCTGGGTCCTTTACAAATCCCCCAACATCCGCTGGCACACACAGTGAAGGAGAATACACCAAATAGGGTATATGTTTTTCACTTTTTACCTTACTTTTCTAAATAAGGTTTTTGTCAGGCACAAACTATATACACAAATACAGTATTCTGCAAAGGTTTTAGGTAGGTGTGAAAAAATACTTTTGAGTAAGAATACCTTTAAAAAAAAAATATATGTTTATAATTTTCTATATATTTTCAGCACTCATGATTTATTCTGCCACTTTACTGTAGAGGTCCTGCACTCACCCCCACAGAAAGCTATGCCTGCCACACTCAGCGACAAAAGCATTGGGATGGAAACCTTCAAGTGCTCCCAGCAGGCAACGTTGTCACCGGTCCATATCGCACCTGTGAAGACACGGCATTGGACTTTACGCGCATACTCTTTTATCCACATACATCAAGACCAATCCAAATCAATCAACATAAAAACGATTGATGCCAAGGTAAATCTGCTGCAATACTTTTGCAATGTCTGTCACTAACTCACCAAATCTTTGTGAGCCAGCAAAGAAAGAGCGTGACAGGACAAAGGGTCTTTCTAAGCCACCAGAGCGTGTCACCAAGCCCTCTGCAGTAGCCATGTGCTACAGAAGACATGACCTCATTACCACATCAAGACATTACCTGACTACGACTATTAATAAGAATCACAAGTGTCCAGATCTAATAAACCCACGCCGACTATATAAAACAATATCCCGGATGCTATATGACGAACTTGATCTCGTTAGTTATCATTCATAATGAGGATCGCTGTTGATTGTTTCCCGGCTAACCTGATGAAAGCCATAAAGGTTGTGTTGCTCCCGGTGCTCCCAGCCACCTTGATGCACCGCGTCCTTTGGCATAGTTTTCTCCGGCCCACCGAACACAGACGGCTCATTCATGTCATTCCATACGAACAAGGACTTTGTCGACCCCTGAGTCGGACATAAAAACAAACTCATGAACACAAAAATAAGTGAATACAAATATAGTTCTAAAACTAAAAACTAAAATTAAAATTAAGTTTTAACATGTGTACTCACAGGGTACTTTTCAAGGGAGAAACACCTGGAGTACCAGGCTCTGGTAGCTGGGCTGCTAAAATCCAGGTAACAAGACTCACCTATATGGAAGAGTGAAAGAGAATTGGATTAAATTAAGGGAATACAAATGATAAGACAAATACAGTAGGTAAATTTGACATTTGAAGGAAATGGATTTCTTTAATAAATAAATAAATAAATAAATAAATAAATAGATTAAATAAAAATAAAAATAAAAAGATTAACCTGGCCAACATGATCCCTGGAAGATGTTTCCTTCTCTGTCATTCACAAAATGGCTTCCATCTCTAGCTTCACGGTACAGGGACCATTCTGGGTCACACTTGATGTGGGGATCACTGATAACAACCAACTGCAACAGGGACACAGAGGGAAGTTGTAGTTTTACTACTATAAGCAACCGTCAAACAATCTCAGCTACATTTTTCATTTTAGCATTTTTTTTGCTGATTTCGCCCATAGTTGCTATTGCGAATCGCTAATGAAAAATTTCTTGTTGTCTCTGTTGCAAGCGCTTTGTAAGAATATCAGACGAACCTTTCTATTCCTCTCCTCTAGGTGGTGCTGGAGGCCAACAGGGTCAGGAAAGAGTGCAGAGTCCCAAGTAAAGTAGCGCTTGCCATTGGTGTGTTCAATATCCAACCAAATGACATCATATGGGATTTTGTGACGATCAAATCCGGCGTCCACTGCTTTGACGTCCGCCTCGTCGTTGTAGTTCCAACGACACTGCTGGTACCCCAAGGAGAACAGAGGGGGGAAAGCCTGGTATCCTGGATTAAACAAAAAAAAATAAAAAAAAATAAATGCTGCAGTAGTTTGGTTCTGTATCACACGGGTCAAAGTCTGCTCCCACGGATTCATCAGCTTTCATGTTGAAAACAACAACGTATAGACCTGTTAGCTCTGCATACTGAGTGAAGACCTGTTGAGGAGTTGGTCCCAGGAGCACCATGCAGTCAATCACGCCACTCTCTGACACCCAGTGGATGTCTGTCTGAGGAGGGACCCTTCTTCTCTTCACTCTGGGCTCAATGTCATCCTGCCAGCAAAAATATCCATGCCAGTACCATGAAATATGAATGGGCTCTAGGGCAAACAAATAGCCTGACAAAAAGCTAGGGAATAAAAGAAGGTCCTATCATTCATCCTATAATTGTATAATATAGTACAGTTGCGTAATATAATATGATGTAGTGTCAATATAGGTCCTTCAAATGACCTCTTTCTCATGGGGAGTGTAGTGGACATTCACAAAGGTCTCTGAGGCATTGAGCCAAAACAGACCCACTGTCCTGTCCTGCTTGTGGGCCAACAGGAGGGGTACTGATCCATACAGGCCCATACGACTGTACAGGTCATAGGCAAACACATCCAGGTTGTACAGGCGATATGGTTCACCGTCTCTGAGAATCCAAAAATACAGACAAAAACCCCCCCAAAGATATTTGGCTGTGAGGAAAGAGGACAATGATGAGGGTTGCAGCGAGTCTCATTTTTTCAATCTCTTTAAGGTAGATAGTGTAAACTATCCACATAAAACTATCATTTTCTTTTACTACTATTACTATTTTATAAACAACGTATCCAAAATGCAAAAAAGCAACGTTATTAACTATGGACAAATCACATTTATTGAAAATAATAATGATCAATTATCTGTTGAACTACCATGTGTTTAACAGACCTGGTATCCTTTAACTTAAAGCTCTCAGCATGCTCTGGAAGGCCATACACATGACTGACTCCGTGCAGGCTAAAGTCAGCCCCAACACTACTGGGACCTGCAAGGATAGGGAGCACATTATATAACCAGCCGGAGGTATCGGAAACGTTTTTGAAATGCATGCATTCAAAAACAAATGTATAGCCAGAATTTATTTAGATCATTAAATACAGGTTGATATATTCCATGGAGAACACACATTGCCAACGCTTTTTTGTGTTTTATGTAAAAGTTAGTTTGATTAGCCTGTGTAAAAGAGGTGTCTTTTGTATTTTCCTATTCAAAAGCCTACTATGACCATTCAATCTAGTTGTATCCATTGTACTCCAAAACATTTATGCGTAAGATATTTTGATGCACACCATTTGCTTTGATGTCCACACATCTTCCGAAAGTCTCCTTCCACAAACCAGGCTCATCCTGTGAAAGTTAACAAAATCAAATAGTAATAACCATTTTTACAACACTTTTGTTAACATTATTTACATTTTGTTATTGTAATGACAGATATAATCACTCTCACCTTACTGGTGTCAGAAACGTCTCTGAAAAGTAGTGAACATTATTAAATGAATATTTCTAAACGTATTATGTTAGGATGTGTGTGCATCTCAAAAAATGTCCCACATTTATTTTTATTCAATAAATTAAATTAATTTTTCAAAATTAAATAACTCACATATCGATGCCATTGCAACCTACCTGGATGAATGCTGAAGTTCCTCAAACCTGAATCTGCCTTTAGAGTTAAACGTGGCAATAACGTCTTCTCCACACGAGACCTCTAATCGGAAAGGTTGTCCCCACACCTCCAGTTGGTACTGCCCCAAAGCCCACGTCAAGGTTACAGACTCTTTACTTTGTCTATCCACTCTCAGTCTGCTTGGAATAAATAGAGAAGTCAAAATCCAGAGGATGGGATGTTGATTTTCCATCGTACATTACTTGTTGTACCATTCCCCTTTTGGGGGGATGAAGCATACAAGGGAGATGAAGTCTGACGGATAAATCGTGGGGTCAAAGAAAGTGGATGGAAGTTTGCAAGTCTTACGGTTCACATTCTGGCTCTCCAGTCAATACATCTGGGACTCTGTAGCGTGCTTTGATGGGTTGGAGCTCATCAATAATTATCCTAAGTGTTCCATTTTTCATGGCTGATACAGCCAATGCTAGTCTAACCTAAAAAATAAAAGGTTATTTGAGTAAACTTTGATTTGAAGAAAAAAAAAGTTGATTTACTTTGCCCAGGCATGTGATATAAATAAAAGTTTGCCTATAGCTTGCAAAAACAAAAGCAGAAGAAACATGGCAAAAAAAAGAGTAGCAAAACACTTGATTTATAACCTGTGTATCTGATTCCACCACTTCAAAAAGGGCCCCTCTTTCTGTCAGCACCATGGTGTCCAAAGGCACTCTGTACTGAAGATTAGGACCCTGCACCTGACGCCTGATACAGATAAAACAGTAAACCTGCCGTTCAGTACAAGAAGAACGCATTTGGATGACTATGACTCATCCACAAAAAAACAGCATGTTGTTAACGGCACACTCACCTGTAAAATGCTGTTTGGGCAGATTTTCGGAACTTTTCATTTTCTTCATCATCGGAGACAGCACTGTTGAAAGTTGAAGATCCATTAATTAAGACCCTAGACACGCCACAAAAATTTTAATGCAGTCTGTGTTCACACATATGCAGCATATTAAACTGTTACGTTGGATGACTTAATCGATCAAAAGCCATCGGTGGGAGATTGTGACGAGTTAAATAAAAACAAAGTTTCTTTTACCCAAAGATCGTTTGTCCTCCTTCTGCCATTTCAGTTAAATTTGGTCACGTTTAGTTCTATTGGAACTTTTAGATTGCGACAGAGTGGAAACATGGACGATAAACAGCACCGCTGTGCTGTTTAACTTTCAATATCGCCTCCTAGTGGCAACTGTCTGCACCCTACATCCAAAACAGAGCACCCGGAACTGAATGCGGATCTCTTACGGTCTAATTAATACACAAGTGAAGATGCCAGATGCTACGTTTCGTTTGTTATGTTCGTTGGTTTTCCTAACATTTTTTTGTGCTGGAAGAGCCGCAGAGGTTGCTCTATGGAATGTCGAAATCAATTCAGTGAGTTTTGTGTCTTTATAGAACGCCTGCTTTATTGTTAATTTAGATGCATTCTCCAGAGCAGCTGCCATGTTGCTAACTCAAAAATAGCTAGCAATCTTAGTTAAGGGACCTATAGGCAAGCTCTTTAGCTTAAAGACCACCTGTCACTCCTTTACAGAAATAGTATTCTTGGAATTTTCTGAATCCGGTGTGTTGGTTTTTTAGTGTTGGCCAAAATCCTTACAATGTTTCTGTCATTAAATTATCATCACATGGGTTGGATTCCAGTCCCTTCTGGACTTTGTGTTTTTTGTTTCGATCATAACATGCTCCTGAAATGCCTTCAAAAACATACAACATTGTTTTCTATAAATTCCCGTTTGTTTTACCAGACACAGGAGGTTGTATTCCGGAAGACATTGTATGCCAACACTACCATTTATATGAAGTGTAAGTATGACTCGCACTTACGTCATATTTGTCTTTTTGGGAAATGTATGCTAGAAATGTCACTCTCATTGCTGTTTTACAGAGAACATATTGATACTGTTTAAACTTTAATGTCTGCCAAACATGCAGGTGAATAGCTGATGTCAGAATGCTCAGTGGACATTAACATCTAATTGTTTGTGTGTCAAACAAGTGTCACTGCTAATTCTACTATACAGATACCTTACAGATATGTGCAGTGGTTGGACAGCTCTATCCGTCTTTGATTTGAATGTTCTCTTTACCGTTCCTCAGTTCAGAGCAATCCCGCAACGTGTGATGACAGCTTGGCTTTCAACGTTAGCTGGTATCTCCGCTCCTCCATTTGCTACAATGAGGTCTTTAACACACCTGTGAGTGAGCGCACACACTCACACACACACACACACTCAGAGAGAATTGGAACAAAATAATAACTCAATTGTCTGAAGTTTACTCAATAAATGTATTTATGAAATTTATCTTGAAAAAATGATACACCATTGTTTGACGTCCATCTCGTTTGCCTTTCTTCTACAGGACCAAAACGCACGCAGCATGCTTGGTATGGACCATACGGTGAAGGACGAATGGAGTGGCTTCTACAGCCAGGGCTACATGTACTTTGAAAACTGCTCTGCCCTTTCCCTACCCAGAGTATGTGGGAAAGGATTATGATATGATCTGGTCAAATACCTGATAGTTTTTAGGTTATAACATCAAACAATTTCGAATAAATGTAATATATTTTGCATTTTTTCCCCCACGGTTAGGTGTATTACTCAGAATTTAGCCTTTACCAGGCCCTTTCCGATACAAAGGTAAGTGGTCTATTGAAGGTGTTGAATAAAAACTCTAAGAATCACGTCCTAGCCATGAAAGTGCTTTTGACTTTTTGATTCTTTTTTCTTTTAGACAAACCCATCAAACCAGTCCACAAGTTGGCCGGGCAAACCAGTAAGACACTTGGATCTAATCTTAATTCTGTATTATTATTAAAATAAATAACTATAAACATAGATTTATTATTATTATTATTATTATTGTTATTATTAATAATAATAATAATAATAATAATGATAATAAGAAGAAGAATTGGGAATAATTGATTTGTTACTTTCCCTTTTGACACCTTTCTCTTTCAGGATATCAACGCAGTGGCCAAGGCATGGTCAGACAGTCCCTACCTGTTCATTGTGAAAGTGCAGCCTCTGCGTGGAGTTCGACCTGGAATGGAGGAGGAAGACATGAACGACCTCTTCAGGCTCACAAGTGAGAACATATCATCGCTTGTCTACCTAAATCTTTACGTTCCCACCTCAGCCATTTTACTCAAGGAAGCGTCAAAGTTGTCCTTTTCAAAGAGCTTGTGTGCGTTTGTGTGCGTTTGTGTGCTTCCAGTGACTGTGGAGATGAAAGGTCCACGTGAATACTCCTCTCCTGCAGACTGGCCTCTGATGATGGTGTGTGTCGCTGTGGATCTGTTGGCCGTATACTGTGGCAGACTGGAGTTGCATTTTATTTGATACACATTGAATTAAGCTTTCTTTGATTGAATAGCTTATCTTAATACAAGACAATTATTATGGAAAAAACACGATATTTCTTTATTATTACATGCAAAGTCAATAAAACACAGTTGGACATGTGTTTAATTTGAGTATAGTGTTCAGTTGGTCTCTTTAAATACATTTGTCGCCATGCGAATTTATGGGAGGTGGATAAGACTTGTTTTGTTGACTGTTTAAATTGACCATAATGTTTTGAATGTGCTCATTCCCCACAGTTTTTCATGGTCATGTGCATTGTGTATGTGCTCTTTGGGGCGCTCTGGCTCTTCTGGTCAGCCTGCTATTGGAGGGATCTGCTGAGGATCCAGTTCTGGATTGGTGCTGTGATCATTCTCGGAATGTTAGAGAAGGCCGTATTCTACTCCGAGTACCAGAGCATCCGCTACAAGGGAGACTACGGTTGGTTGGATTACTTTATGCAATTGCTGTTCAGCAGAGGGGAAAACGTTAATGCGGTGTAACATGAGTTTCCTGTTAATGTCTCTCTGCACAGTGCAAGGAGCCGTGATTTTTGCTGAACTGCTCTCTGCCCTGAAAAGATCTCTTGCTCGAATCTTGGTTCTCATCGTCAGTCTCGGCTATGGGATTGTGAAGTGAGTGTTTGACCTTTACAGTACTGGAACGTTCTCCACGTAACAATAATTTCATTACTCCATCTACATAGCTTAGACCCCAAATGATAAGTAGCATTGTAGATTTCACATTTTGTTACCCTAAAGCACAGTCTTCTCAACGAGTAAGTATTTCTCAGAAAAAAGAAAGGTTTTTCAACCAGATCCACTACTTGTTTTATAAGTGCTCTTGTTTGCAGGCCAAGGTTGGGTACAACCGTGCATCAACTGGCAGCAGTGGGGATCCTCTACCTGGTCTTCTCATCTGTGGAGGGTGTACTGAGGGTCACAGGAGTGAGTGTGTGCACATGTCTCTATACAGACCCCTTACACTGGCTCCTTACCATTCACTAAGTTCTGGTACAGTTTCCTAAGACGTCTTCATCGTTTCATTTATGCATCGCTTACTATGTCTCCTCCAGGGATTCTATGGCACGGTAGCTCTGGTTGCAAATCTCAGCCTCTCTCTCATCGACTCCTGTGTCATGTGGTGGATATCCTTTTAAACTGAAATCAATAAGACGAGGAGATACTCTTAGTCTTATTTGTGTGCATATAGATCCACTTTTTAGAGACTAGTTCTATTTAGACGTTGTTTAAGTAGCTTTCCTTAATTTCGGCTCACATCTTCATCAGTCTGTCGCAGACCATACATCTTCTGAAGCTGCGCAGGAACGTGGTGAAGTTGTCTTTGTACCAGCACTTCACTAACACTCTCATCTTTTCTGTCCTCGGTATGTTGCCGCGAGACACGCATTTTTAGTGTGCGTGGTGCGTTTTCAATGTTTGTGAGTGTTGGAGAGAAAGCATAGCTAACCTCTGAATGTATCTTCCCCTGCAGCATCCATTATATTCATCATCTGGACTACCAAGGTTTTCAAGATGGTGGACTGTCAGACGGTTGGTTTGGCATCCCAATACTATAAGGACACTGTTTTGACTTCTTCATATCAGTGACGCATCAGCATAGACATTTTTCTCCAAAAATCTCCAACATTTATAGGATACAGGGCTTTAATGTTGCTAAAAAGTATATGTTACTGATGCTCACTGCTGGCCTTGTGTCGTCAGGGCTGGAGAGACCTTTGGGTGGACGACGCTTTCTGGCGTCTGCTCTTCTCCACCATCCTCCTGGTCATCATGGTCCTGCTGCGCCCCTCCGCCAACAGCCAAAGGTCAGTGGAAAATGTGTTCCTCGGTTCATTGAAAGGAAAAGAAAAAAGGGCTTGAAGGTTGATGCAGCCTCAAGAAACAAGGAATATTCCTCACCTCTCTCTGGACCTGCACTAAGCCTTATAGCCCAGCACTACTGTCCAATTAAAAAAACAAACGTTTCCAATAAAAAGGTAGTTCTGGTCAGACAGCTGTTGTGGTTCGTTGCAGGTGTTAGGCAAGTATGGCTACTTATAGAGGCAGGATCTGCCCCTGTGAACACAAGGTGGCATATACACTAATGCATCTAATATTTATGTGATTTATTACAGAAAGAGCACATTATAAACAATTAAATATTTACACCTATTTTAAATTGACATGAACACGCTTACTTTAGCTTTTTGGCTAATGTCCCTTTTACGGAATTGGCCTGTTAATGCCAGGAAGTATGCTTAGTGCTAATATATCTGCATTCAAAGAGACAACATGGTCTTTGTAACAAGGCAGACACACCTTGTGTACTTTAATCCCTCTAATGTTTGTTTTTTTAACGGTGAAACAGGTTTTCGCATTCGCCACTTATTGACGAAGACGAGGAAGAGGACGAGGCAAAAGAGCCAATGCTGAATGAAGCCTTCGGTACTTGTGCAACTTACTGGCCATCTATTGTTACTTCATTTACAATTGAAGGGCAATTCAGTTATGATAGTACTGGGTTTTGTCTTACAGAAGGGATGAAAATGAGAGGATCAAAGCCAGAAAGTAATGGAGCAAGTGCTGCCCAAAAGCTTCTGAGTAAAGAGGTAAGGTAAATTTTTGATGACTAATTTTAACCCTTTCGATGTCAGTTCAGGTTTCCAAATAACTATTTAGGAAAGCATTTTGGTTAGTGCAAACATTCCTCAAATATTTTACTCAGCCATTCTTGTCATATTCTGTTGAAATTTCATTGGATGAGGTTTTTTGGAGACGTAGTGCGTACAATTGATAGATTGAATCATGTTTCTGTTTTGTGTCTGATTTGTTCAGGATGAAGACCTCAAATGGGTTGAAGAGAATATTCCCACAACGGTGGCTGATGTGTGAGTAATTAGTAGTTTGGTTAATGTATATATTTTTTTTACAATGATATTGTTTTTAGTTTTAATTTGACAGTGAGTAGAAGTTAACTCAAAGTCCCATTATGGACATGGTATTTAAATTTCTATCTCTCCGTTCTCTTTTTCATTTAGAGCGCTGCCTGTAATCCTGGATGAGGAAGAGGTAAAAGGGGATTTCTTCTTCTTTTCCTGTGGTCCCATGATTGCTAGTCACATTTTTGTTTGTTAAGAAAGCTCACACTCTTACACTGAGCTCTGAAATGCCATCAATCAAAAAGCACATTGAAGACACATTAATCCTGGTTCTCGTTCCAGGAAATCCTGAAAACCAAGATGGAAAGGTCAAAAATGGAGTAGAAGCACGGTGTAAAATCAGAAAAGGGAGTCCAAGATTTCCACTGAACGCCGCAGAGGATTACATGTCGGTTAAATGAAGTGACGACCTTTGTGGATGCACAGGACCTCTGATCCTTCTATGTACACTTAACTTGTTTCTTCATTTTGAGCACAGGCATTGATTGTCTAATAACGTTATGGATAAACAAAATATGAATAGAAAAAAGTGGCGGATGTTGTACTGTTGTAAAGTTTCACTATGGTCCTTAGACCCTTCTGAAATACTAACAGGTTGTGGAAAAAGGCAGACCCACACACACAATTTTGATAGGTTATGTTGTTTGAGAGTTTTCAGGGCTGCAGAAAAGAACGGATCTGAAAGAGGCAAGCTTGGCCAATTGAGGCTGTCATAGTTAAAACTGTATGAAATGAGTCATTTTAACTGGCAGCTTTTAACAGGTGGTGTGTTTCTTTGTGAGATATTGGCGATTATCCTCACCTCCAAATAATGTGATCCTTCATATAAATTTCTCCAGTGCACTGCGCTGCAAAGTATGTGGATGTGGTCAGCACTGACCTATTTATGTTTTCTTTGTTTTTGTTTATTTGTGTAGGTTTTGCAAATGTTGTGTTTGTTTTGAATGCAGAAAGAGCCTTTGTTTGATCTGAATGTCTTGTCATTTGTAGCTTACAGTACTGAATGGCTTTTTGCGTTGTCCCGCAATAAAATATTTATGTTGAAAGGTACAGCATGTAGATGTTATACTACGTGTTTGAATTAGATTGACTGTAATGTCAAATTGTTATTTTCCACAAGGATCATGTTGTGTTTAACTTTTAATAGATACATTCGAGTGTCACTATCCAGAACTTGAGGGGGTCAGGTTTTTACGACTTTGAGACCTCCCCTTATGCAATGTGCAGAAGGGGCTCACTGCCTCTTTAATGCGTTACTCGTGAGCAGAGTGATCACGATCACGTGTCTGTCAGACCCGAGTCAGATTCCCAGGCGCAGCCATCATCATCATCATCATCATAGTCAGACAACAACTAGGGAAATGCAGTACTACTATTGAACCATTTTGCTAGCTAGTTAGCCAGCTCGACAAGAGAAGTGATTGAGTCGTCTGTTTTTGATCATCCTCAGTAAACTGTTTTGTAATACCTGGGATTTGCATTACAATAATGGGATGAGATTGAAGGAACTGGGTCTGGTATTGCTAGCACACGTTAGCTTGACTGTCAGTGTCAGCTGTTTTGTTTTGGAAATGAGCTAGCTAGCTAACAAACGTAAGTTGGATAACAAAGTGGCTAGTTATATTGATCGAAAGGTAATTATCCTGCTTTGGGTCAGTGGACTTTTACATGACCTACGTGTAAAAAGGCAGTGCAGTTCTGGTTGATGACTTTAGGCGTGCCCTTTGAAAGAAGTCTGTTGTCATCTGGTCGGCTGTCAACTAAACCGATGGTTAAATTTATGAAAAAAATTGTCTCACAGATATTAAATTGGCAATAACAACAACAAAAATGCATGACGCATATGAACCAGTGCCTATTTTGGAAAAGCTTCCTCTGCAAATTGACTGCCTTGCAGCATGGGGTGAGTATTAGCAATTGCTAGCAAATTGATAGCCAGTAGCCCTTAGAGGAACTGAACACATAATTATTGCGTCGGGTTTGAGAAGTCTGACAATGTAACTATATCTTTATGGTGTAGTACACAATAATCCCTGGTATCTCAAGTTTATATCGAACGTGATTCATTCTCAATTAATTTACTCAACTGTACTGTATACACAGAGGATTGGCTTCTTGTGGGAACGAAACCAGGCCACCTTCTACTGTACAGGATAAACAAGGATGCAGGTAAATGAATGTCGTTATAAATCAGATTAAAGTCCTTGATCAGTTTGAGTGGGTTGTGTGTACCTTAGGAAAACACTAGTCAAAGGGTATTTATTTTAAATTTTTAATTAAGTGAACGATACAATATTTTAAATCAAATCTTTCCACTCTGTCATAGGTACTAACAGGTTTGAAGTAATACTGGAGAAGTCAAACAAGAACTTCTCTAAGAAAATTCAACAGGTAGGATTTTTCACAATAACAAGATAAAACGTTAAAGATAAAAAAAGGTTAAATTTAAATTACTTGGATAAGGTCAAATGTTTGCACAATGTGATACAACGCATTCCATCTGGTTCGCATCCTAATACAAATCGATACCTAAACTTTCTAGCTCTTTGTGGTGTCACAGTTCAAGATTCTCGTCAGTCTACTAGGTAAGCATTTCCCCTTCATTTGTGTTGTTTGTTACATCATGACGGCTACGTATCATCCGTCGTTAACTGTATATTAATATAAACATGTTTTCTCTGTAGAGAACAGTATCCACGTCCATGACCTCCTCACTTTCCAGCAGATCACTGTTGTGTCCAAAGCCAAAGGGGCAACTCTCTTTGCCTGTGACCTGCAGGTACTCCATGCACATCACAAGCTGCGTGATTCCTGAGATGCGTTCAGCTCAAATCCATATCTTATTTCCTTTTCTTTCTTTCTTTCTTTCTTTCTTTCTTTCTTTCTTTCTTTCTTTCTTTCTTTCTTTCTTTCTTTCACAATTCTTATCTATCTTATTGTTTTTTTAACGCTAACACCCAGTGGTCTAATAGTTTATGGATATGGCTCTTGATGTGCCGTCAACGAGGCTTAATCGCTTGTTGCCTATGAACAGTTGATGACATGGAAAGCAAAAGATGCTTAAAGTTGTTGTTCGTATGAAAGCTACAAGTAAATAGTGCTGTGTTTTATTTAATTGTTATGTCTGCAGCAAGCTTCCTCCTGGTTTTCAGTGCTGGTGGCGGTACTGTCTTACAGTTGTCTATTTGTATCATCTTTTTCAGCAGTCCAGCTCAGGAGAGGCTAAGCTGCGATTGTGTGTCGCAGTGAAGAGGAAGCTACAGTTGTACTACTGGAAGGACAGAGAGTTTCATGAATTACAGGTTGGGGTTATATGTAGAAGAAGCTTCTCTGATGGATCATTTGCATTTTATTTATTGATTATTTATATTTTAAAAATGTTAAGTAAGTGTTGGTTTTCTTCAATTACAAACCTGTTGAACTTTCCTCAGAGCTATGGTTTGCTCTGTGTCAGGAGTTTCATGAGCTGTGGTTTGTATTTCAGGGAGACTTTGCTGCACCAGACATCCCCAAATCCATGGCCTGGTGTGAAAACTCCATCTGTGTTGGCTTCAAACGAGACTATTATCTCATCAGGGTGAGACTTCAAAAAGGCTTGCTCAATATAATATGTGGGTTTGGAAATCACTCTGAGGTTATTCCGGTAATACGGAAATTCCTAAACAGTCTGTTTACCCTAGATGGATGGTCGTGGATCTATCAAAGAGCTCTTCCCCACTGGAAAGCAGTTGGAGCCTCTGGTTGCCCCGCTGGCTGATGGGAAAGTGGCAGTGGGCCAAGATGACCTCACAGTAGTTTTAAATGAAGAGGGTGTCTGCACCCAAAAGTGTGCCCTGAACTGGACTGACATCCCCATAGCCATGGGTAGGAAAATGCGCTGTCATTTGACTGTTTCTTTGGCAAGCAACGCCACCCCCTTTTTTTGGGGTGTGTTTCTGAAAAATTGGGATTATACTGATAAAATACATAATCATGGGACTCATTGTAATTTAGCTATCGTTAATACAGAAACTCAAAAGAGACATTGTCTTCTGCCATACTGGTAAAAAAAATTGATTTAGTGTCACAGCTGTTCAAGTGTCAAGGCATGCAGTAAACGATTGTCACGCCAAACTAAGGAAGTACAAATCTAAAATGCCATCTCCTTAATCTCCTGGCCAAGACACTGAAGGGCATGTCTGGGGTTTTAATGAACCCAGAAACAAAGTGAATGCAAATGAACCCTTCTGGTTCTACCGTAGCTTCTTGCAGTACCAATTGGATTGTGGAGAGCACCACATGAAAGGGGAAACGATGCCTCGAAGCAGAGGTTCCAAACCGTTTGCAATTTCCTCGTTTCGATAGAGTCCGACATCGTGGCTTTGACTGTAGCTTAGAGCAAAGACAATGAATGGCAGCCGCTCCGAGCCGTCATCTGTTCCCGGTTCCTCCATGGCCGTGTGACGTGGACACTGGACGGGGTCCTCCCTGACGGGCTTAGTCAGAATCCTCATGCTAAGCCCGTCTAGATAGATGGCTTCAGATAGATTTCCATCCCAAGCTGCATTGTTGCCCGAAGCTCCTCCTTTCTTCCATCAGTACACGGGCACTTGTTGTTGAGATTTGAAGCCTACTGTTTATTTGTCTTGTAGGTCAGTAAAAAAAAAAAAAGTGCTAGACAAACGTGGACTCAAAACACCCTATTGATCTGTTGGTGTGATTTTCTTGCCTAGCCTTACCTTCCTTGTGTCCGTGTACTCAGAATTATAATTTTTGCGAAGGCCCCAATTCTCGCGGCTCCAACTGTTAAGGAACCCCCAATTCTTGCATCGTTATTTAAATTACAATTTTAAACTATGGCAGAGAAAACCTTGATACAATTGTATATGAACGTTTCCCCTTTGTTCAGAGCACCAGCCTCCTTACATCATAGCTGTCCTGCCTCGCTACGTGGAGATCCGTACCTTTGAGCCTAGGCTGCTGGTGCAGAGCGTGGAGCTGCAGAGGCCTCGTTTCATCACCTCAGCAGGGTAAGGCTGCAGTGTCCTACCCCCGCTGCCTTTTTTCTGTTGTTGTGAGGCCTGCTGTCTTTTTGGAACACAACAACACATTTAACTTTTTATATCTGCCTCCAAAGGGATTTTAGTACATTTGCGTCTAGTTTGTCCTCAATTCCATAGGTCTTGAAAGGTTTGGTAAAATTTATCGTAGTGCAGCACTGAGGATTCCTCTGACATTTGTTTTTCATTACCCTGACCTTTGACACTTTAGGCCCAACACTGTGTATGTCGCCAGCAACCATTTTGTGTGGCGCCTGGTGCCTGTGTCGATCGCAAGCCAAATTAGACAGCTTCTTCAGGACAAACAGTTTGAATTGGCCCTGCAGCTGGCGGTGAGCATCACACACTTCAGACACTGCACTTTGACCCTGACGAAACCTCAGTTTTCAATCCATCGTAATTCAATTTTGGGCGTGCTAGGAGAATGGAACTTTTATCTCCCCATCTTGATTTGGATAAGTGGCGTTGAACACACTCGTTGAACTCGAGGCTTCTCAATTTAACATTCTATCCAGAGGCTTCTCTGAAGAAGAGTTTCCATTAGTCACCCAAACTACCAAGAGGCAAAATTAAGCAAAGTGAGGAATCAATTTTAATTTTATGCCTTGAATTTGAGCAATGTCTCTGCCCTTTACCCTAGAAGATGAAGGATGATTCAGAGGGTGGTGACAAAAAGCAGCAGATACATCATATTCAGAATTTATACGCATTCAACCTCTTCTGCCAGAAGAGATTCGACGACTCCATGCAGGTGTTTGCTAAACTCGGCACAGGTGAGTTAGTGCTTACCCACGTGGGCCCCGATGCTGAAGTTCCTGTATACATTTAGTATTTCATATTGCCGCTTTGCATTCCCTTTAATCTCTTATAGCAAACCTTTGAATCTAATGGGACACTGAGCAATACGTGAACAACATAGTGGATGAATGTGTTTCTTTCGTGTCTATTTCAACTCTTCACGTAACTCTTCACTGTTTTGGTCCCAGATCCCACCCATGTTATTGGGCTGTACCCCGACCTGCTGCCCTCTGACTACCGTAAGCAGTTGCACTACCCCAACCCCCTCCCCACGTTGTCAGGGGCGGAGCTAGAGAAGGCCCACCTCGCCCTTATCGATTACCTCACCCAGGTACGTCCACCCGTCACCAAGCAGTGATTCAGATTCAACTTACCTTGGTCTGTGTCAAAGTTTGATTTGTTCATAAAACCTTTTATAAGACAGTCTTATCGTATTGAGGGACGTGTACGTTTGCGTGTTGTTACTTTAACCGCGCCTTTTAAAATGAAGTTGCGTATTTATGTTCTGTGTTCCAGAAACGCTGTCACTTGGTGAAGCACCTGAACGATTCGGACCCCTCGACCACCTCTCCCCTCATGGAGGGCACGCCCACCATCAAGAGCCGCAAGAAGCTTCTGCAGATCATCGACACTACCTTACTCAAGTGCTACCTGCACGTAAGCTGCTCCTTTCCCGCTTTCTTCGTCCTTTCCCGTGGCATAGTTTCACACAAACGATTAAGACCGCCGGTGATCCTCTTCAAATCGCTGTCTCCGTTAAAGGGACTTAAAAAAAGGAACAGTAAAATGCATGCTGTTGTTGATATTGAATAACAAGTGTTGCTTGCTCGGGTTCGTCCTGCGCCTTTCCCCTCAGACTAACGTGGCTCTGGTGTCTCCTCTGCTGCGTCTGGAGAACAACCACTGCCACATCGAGGAGAGCGAGTACGTGCTGAAGAAAGCCCACAAGTACAGCGAGCTCATCATCCTGTACGAGAAGAAAGGGCTGCACCAGAAAGGTACGCCTCTGCCTGAAAACACACCCATCAGGAAAACAGATTTGATTCCTTCGCACTTCATCAAACACGGCAACAACGTTATAGGCTTTCGTCCTTTCGCATCCCCCCCTTACTAAGCCAGTAGGAATACAAAGGTCACTTGCAATGATTGGCTAGTAAGATCTGTTTAGTTAGCTTTCTAGGTGGCCTACTTGATTGTTTATCATTGGCGGCGTCCTCCTTCAAGCCATCCAATAAATGTCTATATAGCATTCCAAGTGGATGAAACAGCGCTCGGAACGAGGATATTTACTCAGAGGGCAGAACCAGAGAGCTCTGGTGAATGGGAATCTCCCTCAAAGACCGCGTTTGTTTATCCTAAATCAGACTCAATCTATTCTACCCCCCTCTGTTGCTGCATGTAGTTGATATGTCATCCTTCTAGAAGTATCATAGTTGTCGTGGTAAAAGGATGGTGCTTTGTTTAAGATTTAGGGGAGTGGTTGTTTTATATTTTGTTTTTTTCTACCTCGCCTCCTTGGTCTGGTGATGTAATGCAGATGGAGTCTTTTGCTCCTTTTTTTTTCTTTTCTTGTTCTAATCACCCTCTCGTTCGCTCGCTCGCTCATTCTTGGAGATTTTCTCATATCCTTTAATCCACAAAATCACATACTTTCCCTGCCAACTCAAAACGGCTGTCTGGTTCTAGCAATTAGGCCCATTGCCAAATAAATGAAAATACAGCATTTAATTAAGTATGACATGTTGCTTGAATCAGCATCAGTCTTCTGGTTTCCTCATTGATCTTACTGTCATTCCCCCTGCCTGCCTAACCCCTCTCCCTCCCTCCAGCCCTACAGGTACTGCTGGACCAGTCCACTAAGGCCAACTCCCCACTTAAGGGCCATGAGAGAACAGTGCAGTACCTCCAGAGACTGGGTGAGCTCTGCGTCCCGCGGACCTCACATCACATTACACAGTGTGACCACCGTTAAATACCGAAGCCCCTTCCCGTCACATCACGCATCACAGGTGTCGCTTTTGATACCGGCCCCGCTGTAATCCTCTTCGAGGCTGCAGAGCACATAGATCCTTAACAGCAAGCGTCACTTAGATCTACTCACTGGCCCTCAGTGGAAAATGCCTTCACTGAATAACTAATCGGTTTGATCTTCCATCCAGGGATGGAGAATTTAGGGTTCATCTTTGAGTTCTCCCCCTGGGTCCTGAAGATCTGTCCTGAAGACGGACTCAAGGTGCGAGCCCTGAAATTGTTCGGTGTTGTCAACTTCATGTGGAGACGGAATACTCGCATTCTTTCACATTCTGTCTTCGGCTGGGGAAGATGCCTTTTGCTTGTTTGAAATGTTTCAATTTAGTTCATTTTCATTCATGGGAATTTGGCCCCTCATAGTCTATCCTTGAAAATGCCCTTGACGTTCAATATAAAATAACGTGTGGTAACGTTTCGTAAATGTTCCCGTTTGTCCCAGATCTTCACGGAGGACCTCACAGAGGTGGAGACCTTACCCAGGGACAAGGTGCTGAACTTCCTGAAGGAAGGCTTCAAGGAGCTGGCGGTGCCCTACCTGGAGCACATCATCCACGTGTGGGAGGAGACGGGTCCCGAGTTCCACAACGTCCTCATCCAGCTCTACCTGGAGAGGGTGCAGGGCCTCATGAAGCAGTATCTCAACTCCCTGCCCGAAGGTGAACGGCTTCTCACCGCCGGCCTGGTCGGCCTAACGCTAGTCCTACGTAAAATGAAATCCAACCGAGATCAAAACGGGCTGTTTTCTTTCTCGCATCTTGTAGCCTTAGGAGCTGATAAGTGAACAGCGATTTGTGTTTAATTAACCGATTAGGTGGCAATCCGCTGTTAAATTGGCCCTGTTCAGCTTGGTAGAGGAAATGAGACTGCTGATCCACTCATCGGAGCTCGGCCCAGGGCTGTGTGGTTTTTTATTTTGTTTGTTAATCGCGTTGTTGCCCCTCTTTCTATCCAGCTGCCTTTCCCGTGTCATCGTCCCGCGTTTAGGCACATTCATACCGTCTGGTGAACTTCACATTGTCTCTCTGTGTCCCTGACTCGGGCAGGAGTGGTGGCGGTGGCGGCTGGAAAGGAGGAGGGCGATCTGGGGGAGTTCAGGGCCAAGCTGCTGCACTTCCTGGAGGTCTCCAGCAGCTATGAACCGGGGCGACTCATCAGCGACTTCCCCTTCGACGGTGAGCGTCGTTACCGGGCAGCGCGGGGGGAAACGTCGACGTCAGAATTATTCGGGTCTTGGGGACGTATTTTTTCGCAGATTTTTATTAGTTTTTGGGGAGAAGCAATTTGTTTAATAGGCTCGCCACGGGCAGTTTTATATGGGGAAATGTTGACGTTTTAGTAATATTACTCTTGGGGGTTTATTATTTTGCGGAATAATCTTTTTTTGGGGGGGAGGGGATATAAATTTGTTTCATTGGGTCTCCATTGCCAGTTTTATATGCCAACTACACGCTTATAGCAGCGACGTTAGTGGGGATGGCACTGTGCGTTAGCATTAGCACTGCGCTGCCTGCTCCTCCCTGTAGAGAACACTCCAGGGCCGTGCAGAGAAACGAAGGCTAAACGAGTCCCTCTGCCCTCCGCTCTCTGGTCTCAGGTCTGCTGGAGGAGCGGGCCCTGCTGCTGGGCCGCATGGGGAAGCACGAGCAGGCGCTCTTCATCTACGTCCACATCCTCCGGGACACCCGCATGGCCGAGGAGTGAGTGACCGGCGTGGCGCTGTCCCCACGGACTCCCGCACCGTCTAGACCCCCCCCTCCCCCCCCTTGTCTCGTCGTCCACACATCCCTTTGTGTTTATCTTCTTTGACAGGCGACCGTTTTCTTTGTTCTCCTCTCTCCTTTTCTATCGCAGGTACTGCCATGGGCACTACGACAAGCTGACGGAGGGGAACAAAGATGTGAGTTACCTCGACCTTTACGACCGAGACGCGGACGAAGGAACCGTTAATAGTTCAGCCACTTCCCTATTATAACACTATTAAAAAGCAGTTGACTCTATTCAAAGTGTAACTGCCTTCCGTTTTCTGACTGAGAGAAACACTCGGTTTGACCAAACGGGACAGCCGTGAGCCTGTGCTGGTGTTTCACGATCCGAGCAAAACAATGCCCTGTGACCATCACTGACTGACACCTTTCAGGTTGTCAGGGTGAATGCGACGTCTTGTTTTGTTTTCATGTCGTCCGTTTTTTCCCCTCCCCTTGAACACACAAACGTTTCTCCTTGCGATATGGGCAGGTGTACTTGTCTCTGCTGCGGATGTACCTGTCCCCCCCCGACGTCCATTGCCTGGGACCCATCAAGATGGAGTTGTCTGAGCCTCAGGCTAACCTCCAGGCTGCCCTGCAAGTGCTGGAGCTGCACCACAGCAAGCTCAACACAACCAAGGTATACATTCACTGTGACCTTCAATGGCTGTGACATTTCACCGTGTTCCAGATTGTATTACACTTTCCTTAGTCAGACCCGAGTACCGTGACATGGTGAAAATATCATGTGACATGACTGTGTGATCTGTCCTTTAAAAACAAAACAAAAAAAACATGCAATTTGTTGCCAATAGTGAACTTTCAAATGAAAGTCAATAAATCAACATGGATTGTTTCCTTATGGTTTGCAGTATATGCTGTAACTAGGCGGTGCAAAACAGATCGTTTATCAAAGAACATGAGCCCAGTTCAGTTATACATACCAAGGCATAGCATCTTAACATGGATACAGTAGACCTTGTGTTTACAATGGGTTTCGCTGAACAGCGTAACATTTCTTTGTGGTACACATCACATAGGTCATCTCCATAAGTCAATTATCCTTTGAGTTTATCGGTATGGTTTTAGAGGCGGATGACAGCGAGCTCAGCCACAAGGGCAGAGACAACAGGATGGACGCTTCGTAACAGAATGGGCAGGCTTTACCATGGGCATTAGGAAGCAGGTTGGACTGTCAATCAAATTGCTACCATTTACAGATAGTGTTTTTTTCCATCGGATCTTTTTGTGATAGAGATGCCCAAATAATTAGCTGAAACCGCAAAAAGGCACACCCACACTGCAACAACCTAGACCCTTTCACAGTGGAAACAGACATGTTTTTTCCCCCACGTACCGTATCGCAGAGAAAAGCTATTGTAACCCTGCAAGGCTATGTAGCGCCAATAGTTATTTGTACTACTGAGACATTGCTGCGATCATGTTTAGCGTAGCGCTCATTTTATTTGCCTTGGGTGAATATGTAATATCCTTCATTCATCGCTAATGTAGTTTTTGGGAAAGGCACTTGTAAACTGTGTCACAGTGCAGCTTTTTCAAATTACTGACACGTTTCTCAGACCTGGCCGGGTTATATCTTGAGTGTCCCGTAGAGTGCTGGGCTCCCATTCTCTCTCTCGCTTTCTCTCTACCTTTCTCTCTGTCTACCTCTTCATCTTTGACTACCTCTTTCTCTACCCCCCCCTCTCTGCTTCTCTCTCTCTCTCTCTCTCGCTACCACTCTCTCTCTCTCTACTTACCCCTCTCTCTCTTTCTACCACTCTCTCTCTCTCTCTACTTACTCCTCTCTCTCTCTCT
>JAVQJS010098553.1:0-13577 GCA_036024795.1 Galaxias rostratus
TACTTTTAAATACATTTTGTGAACATATTGATTTAAAACCCCAAAAATGCAGTGGGTCTACCAGACCCGGGAACACCGGTTGTGTAACAAAAACACGAATACCATACAAGGGTTAAGTACTTCCATTGCAATACTTTGTATATTTCTTGATATTTGTATATTTCTTGAGTTCTACACAATATGCACGCACTTTTGGAGAAAGAAAACTAAGGTAAGTTGACATTTTGAGAATTTATTTAGTTACAGACCAAAAACATGTTATGCCATTTTCTACAAATAACCTAGAAGCAATTCACATCTTTGTTTTCAGATCAGATGAACAAATAAAATAAACACACGAGTCATATATATATAAAAAAAAAGCTTTTTTCAAGCCAAAGCAGCGCACTCCTTTACAGTTGGTTGACAGGGAGAACACTCTTCTAGCTAAAATGAATAGAAAACAAAAGCTTTTTGGGGAAAACAGACATTTCCTGTGGGTTCACTTCTACCAATACACTTGATGTTTTCAGGATGCGTAGCTGCTTAATCAAACCGCCAACACATTTTCAGACAGTGCTCCACATTGTCAAGAACAACTTGAAAAAGCACTGTATCAATCTGAAGAAAAAATCCTGTATCTTCTATTTTATGTCACCCCCCCCCAACCCCAACAGTCCCTTTCCCCGTTTCCTCCACAGTCTCAGAGGAGCCCCTCCATCTCCCTCATGAAGGCCTCGTACATCTGGTCCTTGGTCTTCATGTTGGGCTGAGCCACGGCGCCCATCTGGCCAGCGTTGGCCGGCGCCGCCATGGCCTGCTGCTTCAGCCCCAGGTTGCCGAAAGCGCCGCCTCCCTCCTCTCCCCTCCTCCCTCCTCCTTTCTCCGCGTGGCCCGGAGCCGCCCCGGGCGCCGCGCCGCTCTTATCCCTACGCACCCTCAGCGCCGTGGGCACGAAGCGGGTGACCTCCGCCTTGGGGTTGATGATCTGGGGCTTGGCCGAGATGGTGGCCCCGCCCGGGCCCGCTCCCCCCCCGCCCCCCGCCGCCAGGCCCCCCGCCCCGGCCGACACCGAGGTGATGCTGGCCCGCTTCTCGATGGTGGGCTGGTGGTGGTGGCCCGGGGGGTTGGCGCCGGAGGGCGGGCCGGCCGTGCCCGGGGGCGGGGGCATCTGCATGACCCCCGGCCGCATGGGCATGGGCATGGGGCCCGGGGGCATCATGGCGCCGGGGTTGCCCTGGGGGACGTCCGCGTTGCCGGCGGCGTTCTTCTGCCGCTGGACGATGCTGGGCGGGGCGCTGAGGACGTTGGCGTTGAGGGGCGGGGGGAAGAGGGCGAGGGGCGGGGCCATGGGGCGGGGGGGCCCGCCCGCTCGCGGGGGCGGAGGGGGCACGCCTAGAGGGAGAGAGAGGCGGGTCAGAACAGATGGAGAGCAAAGCGGCGATAAATACAGGCTGCAAACTCTTTCTTTCTCGGCTATGTTGAAATAGTGGAGAACTAAATCGACCTGTTTCAATGAGGGTCACATTGACATACGGACGTCTGCCTCCAACTATTTATAACACTGCTGACTCTGAGCTAAGCTGAGGTCATGTTTAACGTGGATATAGTTTTCGCAACGTTCCATGTCCGACTGGACATAAACGACTTCTTCCTGTTCAAACAGCGGACGGACTGACGGACGGACACACACACACACACACACACACACACACATATACACGCACACACACGCGCACACACGCACAGACAGACCGACCAACACAAACACACCTGGAGGACCAGGGGGTGGTAGTCGGGGCGGGGGTCCGCGTGGCGGGGGGCCAGGCGGGAGGCCTGGAGGGGGTCCTGGGGGAGGGCCGGGGGGGCGACCGGGTGGGGGTCCGGGGGGCAGCATGCGTGGCATCGGCCCCCTCAGACCTCCAGGCATTCCGGGTGGCCTTAGGAACGGAGGAGCACCTGAGGACAAGAGACAGGAATCCATCTTATTGGAGAAAGACCAATAGCAACTAGCTACTGAAGACACAGCAACCTCCACACCATACACTATTTACAATGACATTAAATTAATATATAAAATTATTTGTTACGTATAAACAGCTACCTTATATAGAAACTAGTTTTGAAGATACTATGAACAGTCACTATATGATAAACCATTGTTACGGTATTATATAACTATTTCTAATGATATTTGAAGTGTCAGTCGCATAATTGAAACTATAAGTTATAAAAAAATGTAACCGCTGGACCACCCAAGCAGCGACTAACCAGGAGGAGGGCCAGGGGGCATGCCTGAGGGCGGGCCAGGCGGCCTCATTGGTGGAGCCGGGGGCGGGCCCAACGGAGGCGGGCCCGTCATTGGTGGGCCCTGCATGTGTGGAGGGCCCTGCTGCCCTCCCATTGGTCCAGAGAGTGGAGGTGGGCGCTGATTGGGCATTAGGTGAGGGTGAGGTTCCCCGGGGGGTCCTCTGTCCTCGATGTCCGAGTTATCGGACTCATCTGTGTACTCTTCCTCCACCTCCTCTTCCTCGCCCTCCTCAGGAATCGACTGGCCTGTTAGAATAGATTTTAAAAAAAAACTGTAGTAAGTAGCAGCAGCAGTAGTAGTAAGAAAGATTTTGGCACTTTAATACATTAGATCATCTTAATTAACCCATAGGTACTGGTTTGTGACTCCTCTTTGACATTTGATGGTGTCAGTACCTGCCATCCTCAGCATCATAGCCTGCAGTGGGGTGATGGCCTTGGTCTTCTTCACCACCCTCTTCTTCCTCTTCTCCCGGGAAGCTCCGGGGCCGGGCATGTCGGCGAACCGCACACTGCGACCTGCAACAACACACACATACACACACACACACACACACACACACGCGCCATCAAACACAAACACGCTGTGCTTGATCTCGTCACAGCGTGGGTGTGCGGGGGTGGGGTACGCTGACTTACCCGCATGCCTGTCCCCTCGGTCCTCCTCCCTCCCGCGCTCCTCGTCCCTCCGGTCCGTCCTCCGCTCGTCGCCCTCGCCGCCCTCGTCTCCGTCGCTGTCCTCGTCCGAGTCGCTGTCGTCCTCCTCGCCGTCGTCCCCGTTGCTGTCGCTGCCGCTGTCCCGGTCTCCTGCCCCCGTGGCGGCGTCTCTGTCCAGGCCCGGGATGGCCGGCTCTGTGGGGGGAGTCGCTCGCGTTACCAGGGAAACACACGGGGACGCCATTGTTTGCTACGACGGCAAAGCGTGTCTCGGCCACGGCTGAGAAAGGCTTGAGACTTCAGGTAAACGCTCTCTGTTTATTTTGATTTAAGATGGGTTTTAAATAAAGACGAAAGACACGTCTGTGTAGCATAGGAGTTGTATGCGTTATCTTACAGTACCGTAGTTGAAACAGTAGTGTTGAGTGTTTTATGAACCAGACTATCACAGGTGTCAGCCTGGTCTTTCCTGACCACAGTGTTCAGGTAGCTCAGTCTGAGCTGTAGCGTTGAGTGTGTTATGAACCAGACTATCATAGGTGTCAGCATGGTCTTTCCTGACCACAGTGTTCAGGTACCTGAGTCTGAGCTGTAGTGTTGAGTGTGTTATGAACCAGACTATCATAGGTGTCAGCCTGGTCTTTCCTGACCACAGTGTTCAGGTACCTGAGTCTGAGCTGTAGTGTTGAGCGCGACGAGAGCCGTAAAGCGCCAGGACCTGTGGCGGCGGGGGTCCCGGTGGTGGACCGGGGGGTTTCCGACCGGGGGGCAGACGGGGCACCCCGGCCACGGCCGCCGACATGTGCCCGGAGGACGCTTTACTGCAAGCAGGGGGGGGGCAAAACAAAACCATGGGTCACAACGTCTACACTACGGGCGTCTCCTCTCGTGCACGAGGGGTCAAACGATAACGTCCTTTAGCCTGGCGTCTAGTTTGTCCGACACCAGGCCGGCTGAAGATGGCCGCCTGGCTGGCGGAGCTCACCTGAAGGAGGAGCCTTTCTTCAGAATGGAGGGCGGCTGAGCGCCGGGTAAGGGGATGTCCTGGATCAGGATGCTGGACGGGGCGTGGGGCATCTCGGGCAGCGGGATGCTGTCCACCTCCACCAGTTCGGCGTTCTGGAAGAAAACAGAGCAGGAGGCACGACAATTACCAACACGGCCAGGGAGCCGCCATTTTGTTCGGCAGCGGCTTCGCGAAGCTAGGAGGGGCTTGAGGAGCCGTGGGGAGCGCCCACCTTCACGGAGTCGAAGTAGAGGGAGAGCTGGCCCCTCTTGGTCTCGTAGTCCAGCTCCAGCTTGCGGAGGTCCTTGTAGGTCTCGGGGTTCTCCCTCTCGTAGAGGCGGACGATGCGCTCGAACGTCTCGCGCAGCTTCTTCCTCTTGTCCCGCAGCACCTTCTCGTTGAGCAGAGGCTGCTGCTGCACGGGGTTGAACTCTGACAGACACACACGCGCACACACATGCACACACACACACACACACACACACACACACACACACACACACACACACACTTTGAGTGAACATATTTGATGGTACTAAGGAAGTCAGACACGTCCAATTTATCCCATAACTATCGATAACAAATACATAACTAATATACCTGCTAGCCCACCTAATAAATCACTCATCAATTTATTCTTAGTTTAATTTAGTTCAAACACGGGTCCGATACGTCTTTTATACATTACTCTTGGGTGAATGGGAAAGTGTGTGCACACCTTTGACTGGTTACTGTACATACGATATTTGTTTTGGCACATATACATTTTTAATCTACTGGGGAAGACCACTCACTCACCCATCTCGTCCAGCTTCTCCATGTCTTTGATGATCTGTCTGGGATCCTTCATCTTTAGCACAGCAGCTCGCACCATCATCCTCTGCTTCTTGTTCTATGGTTCAATCCAGCAAGAGAGGGCGTTAAAAACAAAGCTTTTAATGCTACGGGAGAAATACCACTTCAGTAACACAGCCAAGCTTGATATTGGAAAATGTCAATCACTGATTGTTTACCTTTTTCAATTCCCTCTTCCTGGCCTCCTTCCCTAGAGAGTTGGGATAGACACCGTTTATATCGTATGCAATGCAATTAGTGGTAAAAAGGTTGGGAAGTGAACTTCGATGACACTTACTGGCCTGATCCGTGGGGTTCATAAATTTCCCACTCTTGGTGGAGGAAGTTGAACGTCGCCCCATGGTGACCGTTTGTCTTCTTCACCTTGTGTAACAGGAACAGGAACATATACAAATATATCTTCCAAAATGGATTACAGGTGGAAATAAGAGGCCGAACTACCTCAGAATAATTTGTGGTACAACTTTTAACATATGTGTAGGTGTACTGCACGAGCAAGATTTGACGAACAAGCAATAGACAAAAAAATAGATTACAGTCGCAGATGATTCAGTGTTAAACCACGGTGTTCCTATTGCCTTGCTTTTAGATTATTTTTGCACGTCTAACGTATGTTCTGTGATCTAGCTGATCTCAAATGGAAAATACGCGACTGCACATACAATGATGTACCCTCCGATGGCAATGGCATCGCTTCTACTAAGAGTGCATCTTCACATGTTGTTTTATAACCTAACTGTTTCTAGTGTCTTGTTGCTAGAAAGCTGTGCACTCTAGATTACGATTTTACAAAGCAAGTTGTAAATCACCATTAACAGACAAAGTTAAAATAGATACCACTTGCTGGCAATCTCAGTGTCTGGTGGCGCAACAGGGGCAGTAGCACGTTAGCTAACCTCTCCGCTAACAACCATACTTGCAAGCTATCAAAGCTTGGTTAGGTTTAACTAGTTAACTTTACTTTACCTTTTGTGCGTGAAAAGAGTGAGGCGCAATGCCTTATCCAAGCACCTACACCTGCAAATGGTTAGGAACGTATCTCCCCTCCTATTTGTAAGGTTTGATTGTGTATGGGTAGATTGTCAGACTATCAAGAACAGAATGAAAATACCGATTTAGCTAGCACTTCGCCATGTTTACTATGCCGCGAGCTGAAACGGAAGCCTAGTTTGAGGGAAACGGAAACGTCACTGGAAAAGAGATCTCTCCAAATTGTCGTATTCCCCCAGTGGCAAAATTGTTATGGTCCTGCGGTCTAAGCAGAAAGTTTCTCAATTTGAAAGATTACTCCTCTCATCGTTACTTGCTGTTGCTTTAATCAATTGTTGCATTTCTATCGTCTTGTAGCGCAAACTACCCTGCCTAAAACATATCTGGGTCTTTTTACTCTGGATGATAATTATGCCATGCTATATCTCTAAAGTCACAGCATGTACATGAAATGTGCTTTGCACATTATGGTGGAATAGAAAGAAATAATACGATAAAACATAATACGATATTTTAACGATTCACCATATTTGCCACACAAAGCACACCTTTTTTCAAATCTCTACTTAATCAAACATTTTTATTTGCAAGTTGTACTACCAATAATTCTACGTTATATAAATTATATGGATGAGCATAACCTACCACACTACTACACAGGATATAAAATCAATTATATGATGTCATCACTTTCTCTGCTTTCTTCTCTCTTCCTCTTAAACAGCCACATTCCCATTGTGTCCAACTAATTTGGGGATATGATTTTTTAATCTTTCATAAAAAAGGTAAGCATTTCAAAAACAATAACCAAGTCGTTGTTGAAGAGCGATTTCCTGAGCTTGACCTCTAGTAGGGGATTCGTCCGTATAAGCGGTGTAGGCAGCGATGATTCCGTAGGTGTCCATCATATGCTCACAGCTTAGGTTCAGCTCGCACACCTCCCTCAGACTGAACAGCACAGCGTCCAAGAGAAGAGATCATCCGTTTTGGGGGGGAGCAAACATTTACAATGTTGGCAGATTAAACTGAGCAAGCGACCTTTATAGTGGAAACACATGCTAGAAAATATTCCTTAAATTCGGTTGATCAAGCTAAGACCTAGTGGAAAAATCAAATGTGACTGTATTTCACACAGTCCTGCAAAGAGGGTTGTCTGAATCTATTCTGTAAATGAGGTTGAAAAGCACCTTTCTAGCTGAGCCAGACTCAGGACCCTGGATCTCTTCTCTCTCACAACGGTGGACGCCTGGTACTTCTCAACAAACACGCCTGTACGTGCTGTCACACACACACACACACACACACACACACACACACACACACACACACACACACACACACACATGCAATCACACACGCACATTCTCACATACACGCACGCACGTACGCAGACAGACAGACAGACAGACAGACAGACAGACAGACAGACAGACAGACATAAACACAAGCATGCGCGCGCACACACACACACGCAGACGGACACATACACTCACACATTTACATGTTCCATTGGCTTCATATACTTTGTCAAATATTCTTCAACAACGTACATGGACAACAATAACATGGACAGCATTCATATCCTAAATATTTCATTAAAAAAAACTGTTATCAAATCTATTGATTTCATGAATTGGAACAAAGGTTCTGGTTATCTCACCATCCTCAGCCTCTGAAGACTCTGCCGGCAGAGAGTCAGTAGAGATAGACACAGCTGAATATAAAACACACATGGATGAGGATCATTGCTATTGCTATTATTACTACTACGAAATCCACTAGTGTTTAAACCACCATCTTTACTTCAATCCTACATTTAGAATTGTCAGTCATTCAGTTTTTCAAACTTAGACCTTATTTCACATAAATCCACTGGAATCCCAACCAAAAGTTTAATGTTTGTTGAAGCATAGGTGATAAAAACTCAGACGCGGGCAATGCGCAGACTCAAATCCACCTTTTGGAAGTGGTCCTCATGCGTGCATAGGGAAAACCAATCGGTAGAGACTCCAGTAACGAAGGTTAAAGTTGGTCTCTGCAGAATGTATGTTAAAAGTTCTGCTTGATTTGGTTTAAGTGCTCACAACACCCTTTTTATTCGAACTTGCACAGAACACGCAGATCGTTTTTGCTGATCCAGGGTCATTTTTTAAACCAGGGTCATTTTTTTATCTTCGTTTGTGTATGAACAAAGCAAGAGCCATATTATTGTGGGGTGTCATCTTGAAAGCTATTATTAAATGTAGTGATAGTTACATGTCGTCGCACCCACAGAGACGATGTTCTTTCTCAGTGGTCAAGCCTATCCGTAGATAATTTGTGCCGATTTGGAAGTGCACCCAGTAGCTTCTCGTGTGCAGTAGCTAAAAGTAGCCTGGAGAGGTCAGTGCCAACGCACCGCCCTTTCCTGCGACAAAGTAGTGGTTGTCAGAAAACCGAATCACACTAAAAGAAAAACCACCGGGCCAGATTATTTGAATCAAACTGTTTTCTCTTCTCCGGCAAGTTTGGCAGCCCGTGAAAACGTGACACTTAGAGGCCAGAAAATGTGCTTTAGGAGTTGTGGTGTTTAACTTAAACCTACGACAAAACCTTTAGTGTTTGGTGTATATGTATACATAGTGGGAATGTTATTTAATGTTTCAAAATAAACACCGCACAAAATGGTTGTAGATGGCTCATAAAAATACAACTTTAAATCTGATCATTTTCGTACAATCCCTTTTTCCCTCTGAACATTTACATTTTAATATTTCTCTCCTCTAACGTGCTGTCGGCGGCCTGGTTCTCGAATGCTGGAACCGTCTGAATGGCAACGGTGTGATTTTCACTGTCTAGGTCAGCGCTGGCGTTGTGCTTTGGTCTAGAGGTCAAACCTCTGGAGAATGCATGCCAGCGCTGCCTTTGTAAAGAGACTTAGTGGTGACCTAACTATGCGAACAACCGGATTACTTTTAGTTTGTTGTAGTGTACCTAACACTTTCATGGGCTGACTGAGTGCGAAAGACAAATTCAAGTTAAAACAAAGCAAGGGACTAACGGACATTCAATTACGAATGCAATTCAAGATTCAATATCAATGTGTTACTCATAAATAATTTTGTATCCTACAGCCACTATATCTCATGGAAGCCTTAGCAAGTAATATTAGTCTAGAATGTTCGTTTATTGGGGACTTTTGAACCAGGTGTTCTTGAACTTTAATCTTACTCACTCATGGTGGCTAATATTTTAGTTCTGGACACCCTTTGTTGATCTACTGAAACCACACTATTGCCATAGCAACATCATTAAGAGGCCAACATCTGCTTCCCAGTCAAACCACACACAGCTTCGGAATACATTGGCAACTAAATTAGCTGGAAAATCCAACAAAACAGTATCTGCGTTCATATCCATGGGAAATTAATAGAAAAGGACACTAAGATTAACACAAAGACTTTGAGGAAAGAATTTCGAAAAATTCTCCATTTAATCATTCCAAAGAGAGTAAGCCCGGACAACAGTGTTACAGTGGATATAGAAACCATGGCGATGGGCAGGGTGGAGAACGTTTCACATGAGATCTCTATAAAGCTTATAAACACTGAGGGGGTGAAAAGAGCTGGATAATATGGCTATGATAATATTGCTGTTATATATGTGACACAATGAAAGTTGCCTGAGCGGCACACAGAAAAAAATCAGTTGACCGAAGTAAACAGCTGGTGAATGCTACATTTGAATGACTGAAAGACCTGGGTACAATCTTTACGTCAATTCATAATATTTTTTTATTATGTATTTGCGTGCCTGTGGTAGGTTTGAAAAAAAAGGTTTTTTTTGTTTGTTTGTTTGTGTTTTTACATCAGTCAATTTAGTGCACACAAACGTAAAATCGCGGTTTTTTTATTTTTATTTTTTTCTCTTCAGGGGTTCTAATTAGAATGTGCGGGATCCAGTTGGTCTGCGGTTTCCGAAATATCTCTGATAGGCCAGCTGGTAACCATAGCGATGCGCATAGAAGCGGCACGGAGTGTAGTCCTCGCAGGTCTCCGAGCGCCTCTCGGCGGGAGACTTCACTGTCCTATTGGAGAGGAACGGAGTCGGATGAATGGGAATGGAGACATTTAACTAAGAAGAGTTATTAAAGTGAATAAGGAACTGTAATTAGTGACAAGTGTACAAACAGTGGCATTTTGTTTCACTGCATGCTTAATCATTGTAGATTAGACAACAACACACAAAGCATTTACAGCAATTAGTTATTTTAGTTATAATTATGAGCCTAAAATCGTTTTTATCAGCTCATGTTTAAATGGATACCTTTTGATGTGCAGTGTTTAATCTGTTTCCCTTTTTGTGTAATTTTAATGTTGTTGATCTCTGTGTGTGTCTTTGTGTGTGTGTGTGTGTTTGTGTATGTGTGTGATTATGTCATAATGTAAGTGTGCCAGCATGCATTTACATGTGTTTATTTGTGTTTGCGTATGTGTGTGTGTGTGTGTGTGTGTGTGTGTGTTTGTGTGTCTATGTGTGTGTGTGTGTTACCTCATGTAATTGTAGTTGTTGTATGACCTCCCCCCGGATGGGCTGTTGTATGTGCTCTCTCTCTGTGGTTTAATGAAGGAGTTGGCTCGGCTCGGAGCAACAAACACATCTGGTAGCCAAATAAAACACATTTTTACTACATGAACGGAGCTGAGGTAACCTGTTTAGATGTAGACACAGCACAGGGGGCTCAGCACTCTAAAGAGCCCTACCACAGAATGAACACAGTCACTGGCTCGCTATACTTAATAGATAACGGCAATAACAATAAAAGTCTAATCAAGTCCAGTTCAAACCAGTACAAAGTGCAAAACAGTGAGCGTAAGATGTCCGGAGTTCCTGGATGAGTGAGGCGGCCATGTTTCCCCCTTGATGATAAGAACGTGCATCACATATTGATTCACCTTCAAACGATTCTGTGCTTTCTTGTGAGTCTATAGGGAAAAATAGGAAAAAAGAAATGTAACCACAGGTATATATTTTGTCCTACACAGTCTGACATTCTAACTCTTTACCTAACTTCTTGTAGGCACAAAACTAAACATACTGGGGGGGGGGTAATGCTGGGGGGGGGGTGATACTTGGGGGGGTGATAGTGGAATGTGTGAGGATTACCGTAGCAGGCATAGAGAGACACGAGGGCGCAGAGCGCCACACACTGCAGGGCGCTCCTCATCCTGTCTGTCCGTCCGCGTGTCCGTCCGTGTCACTGTCAGGCCTAAGGGAGGCGGACAGACGTTAGACCAGATCACCTCCTGAAGAAGAGAGAGAGAGAGAGAGAGAGAGAGAGAGAGAGAGAAAGAGAGCAGGAGAGAGATAAAGAGAGAGAGGGAAAGAGAAGGAGAGAGGAGGGAGAGCGATAAAAGGAGAGAGTGGGGGAGGGATTGAAAGCATAAGGAGAGAAAGGGAGAAGTGGAGAGAGAGAGAGAGAGAGAAAGAGAGAGAAAAGGAGAAAACGAGGGAGGGAAATAGACGAGAGCGCGAGAGGGGTACAGGGGGGAGTCGTGAGAAGAGGGAGAGCGCTCGCGTGCCGGACGTGTCAGCATCAAACCGCCCACGCTGAGGTTAGAAGGGCTTTCTATATCAGTGAGTCTGTGGTGCCCAGCTCAACGTTATGTCCACTGAACACACACTTCCTCTCGGCGTTATGGCCACTGAACACACACTTCCCCTCAGTGTCAACACAGACGGCTATAATTTTAGACATGCAGAATGGTCTCGTGCTATTCCCAGGCTAAGGGACACAGCTCAGCATCTTATGGAGTCGGGGACGCTTGAATGCAGGGTGTGTCGGTCGGGCAGCGTGTGTCTGGACTGTGGAAATGTGTGCTGACCTATTAGTCGGTTTGTTATGACTGCAGTGCTACATCCTACCAGTGAGAAACGCCTGGATATTTTCCAAACAAGTGTGGGTCAGACACGTAGAGATTGGTCGAGGTTACCAACACACACACACACACACACACACACACACACACACACACACACACACACACACACACACCCACACACACACACACACTCATTCAAAACTACTGCACATACAGTACACCTGGATGTTGACCCCACTGTTAGGGTGAGGTAACCAACTGTGACATTGAAGCCCCGTGGCTCCTCCTCCGGCCATCTTGGTGTGATACTGTAGACCACCTTGAGGGAGTCAAGGGTTTGAATTACTAATAATCTGTCAGTTTGAGAAAGGACAGCAATTACCTTCAGTCGCACAACGCTGTTTTAAACACTGTCTGCATAATACCATTATTTGCCTCTCGACAAAAACTAATGTAACCATAAGCCATAATATAATAATAAAACTAACATTTAACAGTATTTTACTACCCATAAACTCAATTGTTTGGAAAAACTGATCATGACGAAAAATTATAATCATGACCATTTTGCATGAAAAAATACAAGCGGGCTAATTGAGCATGATATTTGGTAGTGTCAAAGAAAGTGCCCTAAAATGTGTGCTCCATATTTTTGAGGTAGTTTTGCATCTTCCCTTCAGAAATCGAGAAATTGTAAACGAGAGGTGAACTTAATCCAGAGACGTTACCTCCTGTGAACGCTGACAAACCAACCTGGACAAGTGTTTTACAACTAGTCAAGAGGATCAATGACAGGCCACGCAAATCCACAACTAGTCAAGAGGATGGCAGACCCATCATAGGATCAATGACAGGCCACGCAAATCCACATCTAAAAATACTTGCCAATCCTCAGGATTACTACACTCAGCAAGTGGACACAGTGTATGCAGCAAATCTGGAATTAGACACTGAGTGGCTGGGAATGGGACCGTCAACCACAAACACCTGATCCAGTTATGTCGTTGACCGTGCCTGTGGTTTTACAGTCCTGCTAGGTTTCAGTTTGGGTTGAGTTCATACTGCAGGCCATGCCATTTATTAGGAACCCCTGTCACACCATCTGGCAAAAGGCCATGAATTCTCTTACTAGGTCACTCCTTTGAGGATGGAGAAAGTCCAAACAGACTTAAGATTTGCAGATTGTTATTTGAGTATTCATAAGACGATTATGCTGTGTGTTGTAGCGAGGGCTCCTCCAAGCCTTTTTTCCTGCTGTAACCACTATCTTACTTCAGGGGGGGTAAACTTATTCAAACATGCTTTTTACGCAGAGAGTTGAACTGACAAAATACCCACAGTCTGCCCCCTGTGACTCGACATCATAGAATTAATTTACATGATATAATTACACGTATCTGCGGTAAACTAAAGGGAGGCCCACAATTTTGTTGCTTTATTACTTGCATCAGACTGGCTAATTCCGACATTCTGTACAAATGTTTCACAGCAGACTCAATATTTAAAGTTGTGGAAAGTCGTGACCTTTAATCAAACGTATAAATCACGTGGTGCATTGCAGTGTCTCCACAGCCACAGGCACTGCATTTAGGAACCTCTCGTGCCAGGCCCTGAATGCTATAATTAAAGACGGATTGGGGATAAGGGTGGCAAAGAAGATGGTAGTGGTGTAATAGGATTGCAGCAGGCTTTGGTGCCTGTCCAGATGAAGCCACCAAGCTCCTAAGAGGGGGATCTGAGGGGATTGCCAGTGGAACCCTGTGAAGAGAATGTGAAGTGCAAGTTGACATCAGTTACCAGACCACGTTTGGTTAAAAAATTATTTAGGATGTAAACAACTTATAATAGTAATAAAAATATAATATTAATAACAATTATAATAAAAATAATAATAACAACAACAATAAAAATAATAATAA
>JAVQJS010098563.1:0-11768 GCA_036024795.1 Galaxias rostratus
AAAATTGCCTTTTGAATTACGCAGTGAATTTACCACCACCGAATGTATGACGTTGTTCCTGTTGTATTTGAGAGAGAGTGAGAGAGAAAACTGATCTCACACGGGAGACGGCTCCCATAGTTCTCTTGAAAAATCCGACTCATGGGGCCGACTTGTTCATGAACGACACACTAACACATCCGTTCGAGAGGACACCAATCACAGTGGCTACGTGAGTGTTATCCGTGTTACCCAATGACGAAGGGAGGACTCTTTCCCTGTTTTTATTGCCTGGACAGGATAGAAGCTCCGCGATTTGAGTATTCTGACACACTGTGGGAGATAGAAGAGCGAGAGAGTTGAACAACTACCGGGCCCACCGATTTTGCTTCGGAAACCACGTGATACGAACGCACCTACACAGAACACTGGCACTTTGGTGTCTTGCCCTGGGAACACGTTCAGCGTGTCAGTAGGCCCATTATGCCACACTTGGGCCTAGTAAGAACCTGACATAAATACAGTTGAAAGTGAATAGACGGACGTGTGTGCATACCTTAGAGTACTGTTTGATGAGAGGTGAGCGTTAACACCATAGATGTTGACAATAGATGCTTTAAAAATGTTGGATGTCTAAAAGGTGAAGTTTGCAAAGTCTTTTCTCCCTAGTTCATTGGTTGTCATTGATTGGGACTCAATTGACATGGTTGCATTTTCCTAACTACTAAATTAATTACATACATCTCAAAACAACGTCCTACTCATAGCGTGTTGTCCTCTTTGTGGTCCTACCTCTCACCTTTTTAAGTAGACTATACCAATAGTCTTCTTGTGGACAACTTACTGTGTTTTCTTATTTTGGTAATAACAAATACCAGTAAATGTTTTTTTTAAGGAGTGTATGCCTGTCATGAAACCTTGGTAACCTTTTTTAATTACAAAGACTCTTGCCCATACCGAAATTATCTGTCTTTTGCTTTTTTGTTTAAGTTTAAAATGTATTTTGTTCCTGCACCCTATCGAAAATATTATTGTATGTTTTTTTTTTATCACTTGTTTGTACATCCAGTCTCTCTCACCCCAAACACACTATTCATAGACTACATTAGAATAAAGAAATCCAGAACAGAGAATTACATTCATAGTCTGTAAAAGAAATGGAAATGAATAACCAAACATGAGATGCCTCAGGGGATAAGTGGAGAGTTACTATGTAAAACATTTGTTTACAAATTGAGTTAGTTCACAGAATATTTGCATACCCCTCTCCCAGCATTTCTTTGTATGTATTTCAGAGACTTGTTTATAGGAATCTTGTCTGTTTACGGAATCAAAAGCCTTCAGCTTGCCATTTCCTGTCTTTACTCTGTCTTTGTCTTTCCTGGTAGTCCAACACCTCAATGGATACAGTACAAAAAACATAGTGTTTCCCTGTGATGGAATCAGTGAGATCAGATGATTTTAGCTACAGGAAATGTTTATGCTAGTGGTTCAGATAGACCCAAGCATACAGTAAATAATGTAAAGTGTTGAAGTCTTTTGAATGAGGGACTCAATCAGTCACAGGGCTGTGTTCATCACTAGGTGAGAGAAAGAGTCACTGACTTTGTGTATTGTTGAGAAAATACATGTTTTTCTTTAATTATGTTCAGTATTTGTTGAGTTATCTGGGATGCCTAACAGCAGCGTTGAGGGTATTCTTAGAGGCAACAGTGTAATTGTTCTACACAAGATTGTGCTAGATATCAATTGTTGAATAGATACAACCATCGTTAATAATGGTAGTTGGAGATTCGTTGGGGCAGTTGGAGTTCTTGTGGAAGCTGATTGTGGAGTGCTTTGGGGAGTCAGAGTGGTCTGTTGGTAAGGTGACTGTGACGTAGATGGTGGAGAGTACAGGGCCTGGCTCTGGCTGCAGAGAGCCCGCGACTTTTTCTTCATAGTGCTGATCTCAGTCAATAGTAAAAAAAAATAGCAAGATAGAAGAGAAGGCAGGAAAGGATAAATGAGAAAAGAGGAAAATAGAGAAAGACAGCAAAGCATGGGAAAGGAGGACAAGAACAGTTATTCCAATTTCAATGTTAATATTACTACTCCAATTTTAATCCAATGAGTTTAAATGGAAAGGAGTAAGTCACACAAATATGCTGATGTTTGAAATGATAGAAAACTAGATTAGAAAGCAAACCTAAATATTTTGTATTATATTTTATATAAATATTTTAAGGCCCAAACGCATTTCTAAGGAAGCTCAGATTTTTTCATTTTGATAAGTCAATCCTTTTATTAGTAGTACAGTATTATATTCTGTTGAACTTGTCTTTATGGTATATCAAATTTGTTTTGCATTATTGTTTGTTAATAATTGCTATTACAATTTCCTGAACAACCCAATCAAACCTAGTCCAACCCAACCCAATCCAAAGACAGGTCGTCTCTTTACAGACCCCACACAGGCTGAACATACGAACACCCCATACACAAACTGACCTCTTGGTGTCCATCAACAGAAGCAAGCTGGAACGTTGAAGACGATGGGTTCCCTGTTTGAGAAAATGCACACACTTTAATGAAGTAGAAACAATTTTTGTAGCAGGTGGAGAAAATAAAAAACTGAATTAAATGAGATGAGGTGAAAGAAGTAAAATGGCGGAGGTCAGGATGATGAGAATGACAAAAGTATTGTTTGCAGGCACTGGAGGGCACTCTTATTTCCACCTGCATGTTCGGGCCTTATCAGGCTGGTTGATATGCTGGAGTAAATGGTTCACTATGTAAGTAAGACAATGTAAACGTTTATTTTAATAATGAAATAGCATTGCGATTCCCTTTACTGTCAACATACAAATACTTACCTTTAAAATCGGTGTATGTATACAGCTTACCTTTAGCTTTAGTGCTTTTGTATATGTAGAGGAATAGCAGGATGAGTGTTGCCGCCACAGAGATAGAACACACAGACACAAGGATGACTAGCTGTGTGTTACCTAGAACATAGACAGAGAATAAGAGCCGTGTGTACAGTATTCAGATCCAAAAAGATGGGATAGATTCAATTTGTCAAATGTAGTAGCCTTCATGCAGGTGAGGGTAATTCTCAAACTGTAATCTCTGTGTTACCTTTTACAACAGTATCATGAGAGGAAAGAGGAAAAGTAATTGATGCTGATGTTGTTGTAGACGGGGTAAGAAAGGTTGCTGCTCCTTGTCCTTCGGATGAAGCTGTGGGTGTTGTTTTTGTTGTCGTTGTCATTGCCTTGGCGGTGGTTGTTGCTTGTTACATGAATGTGAGAGAAGATAGAAGAATAAATAATAACTATAATAATACATTGGATATGTGTGTGTGTTTTGGGTTCACCTGTGGTAAATTCAGCTGATTGGACATGATTTGGAAAGGCACACACCTGTCTATATAAGGTCCCACAGGTGACAGTGCATGTCAGAGCACAACCCAATCACAAAGTAACAAGAGTTGTGTGTAGACCTCCAAGACCGAATTGTTTCGAGGCACAAATTTGGGGAAGGGTACAAAAAAATGTCTGCTGCTTTCAAGGACCCAATGAGCACAGTTGCCACACTCATCCGTAAATGGAAGAGGTTAAAACCACCAGGACACTTCCGAGAACCGCCCAAGCGTATTGTCTGAGCAATCGGGGAAGAAGGGTCTTAGTCAGGGAGATGACTCCCGTTGGTCACTCTGTCGGAGCTCCAGCTTTCCTCTATAGAGAGAGGGAAACTTTCCAGAAGGACAACCATCTCTGTAGCAATCCACCAATCAGGCCTGTATGGTGGAGTGGCCAGATGGAACCCACTCCTTGGTAAAAGGTACGTGGTAGCCGTCTGGAGTTGCCAAAATGCACCTGAAGTAATTGCAGACCATGAGAAATTAAATTATTCTGGTCTAATGTTGATGAGGATTGAACTCCTTGGCATGAATGCATCATGTTTGGATGAAATCAGGTAACGCTCATCACCACACTAATACAATATCTACAATGAAGCAAGGTGGTCACAACATCATGGTAATGATATTCAGAGGCAGGAATAGGGAAGCTAGTCTGGATTGAGGGAAAGATCAATGCATCTTTCAGCAGGACAACCCTAAGCACACCGCCAAGATATTAAAGGAGTTGTTCAGGACACCGATGTGAATGTCCTTAAGTGGCCCTGCCAGATGCCGGACTTGAATCCAATTTAATATTTCCAGTGATGCAAAGAGGAATGGGCAAGATTGCACAAAGATAGGTGTGCCAAGCTTGTGGCACCATATTAAAAAAGACTTGGGTATGTAATTGCTGGCAAAAGTGCATCAACAAAGTATTGAGCAAGACTCTGAATACTTATGTACATGTGATTTCTTAGTTATTTATTTTTAATAAACCAGCTAAAATGGAAGAAAAATAAATTCACTTTGTCATTATGAATTGTGAGTAGAGTACAAAAATACGTTTCATAAATTTTTCAATAAGGTTGGAACATAATAAAATATGGAAAAAGCTTAGCACTGTGCAAACTTTCCAGATGCACTGTATGTAGAGCTGGGTATCAGATTTTGATTGGCTGATCAGAGCATTGATAAACAACTGCAGCATCAACATGGTTGAAGGTGTTCAAATTGCATTTTGCATGAAGGGCCATTTTAGTGGATACAGCCAGCAGTGGAATGGCTGGCATGGATGAGGAGTGGAACTGGTTATAAATAACTTCAACTCTCGATTGGAAAAAACACAGGAAGGGAATCCAATGGACACAGCAATTTGTTGATTGTCTTAAATAGTTTTTCCAAGCTAGGATTGGTTTTGCCCTTATTGATTAGAGCAGAAGAATGTTTGTTTTTGGCTAGAGTGCATCATTATATGGTTTGATGTGGTCTTTATAGATTTCTACATGATCGATTATCTTCTTTTTTTTCTTTTTTCGAGCTGACAACCTTTAGCCTTTATAAAGCGAAGTTCAGGGGTGTTCAATGGTGCAGGTTGTGAGAAGGACACATTTCTTGACCTGAGAGGAGCAAGTGAGTCCAGGATAGAAAGCAGGGTATTATAATGCAGTAGATGGTTATCAACAGAGAGGATGGGAGACAGGGGGAGCTTTTGCAGTTTGAGTTTGCTAACAAGGGCAGCAATATTAATATTTTTGATGTTTCCATGGATAAAGAACCTCTGCTCTGTCCTCTTTATGGCCAATATTTTCACATCAAAGAACCTTGATGATAGCTTGATGATCGAAGATGATATGGTCCAGGCCACAGAGGTTGAAGGGGTCGGGGCCAGTGGAGCATACCAGGTCTAGTACATGGCCTTTGTTGGGAACCGAATATGCTGTGTTCATTTAAGTAATACACCATAGTGGATTAACCTCAGCATAATCAGAAAGGCCTGCTTTCACAGTCTTCATAAATCACAGTGTGCTAAAGTAATTATAATTTGACGGTTTGTAGCTTCATTTGGATTTTTCTGCCTCTTTCTCACCCTGCTCACAACTCATTAGCCAAATACCTATCTCTTCTATCTTTCTTTCATTTCTTCTTTTCTTTAGAAGTTTCTAAATTTCTTCCATCCCTGCAATCTCCACGCAACTTCTTTCATAATAATTTGTATATCTGTCGATTGTGAACCTTCCTGATTGTACATGACATTCTACATTGAATTTTCTAATGTTCCCTCTCTTGTCTTATCTTAAACACGCTATATGTAAACAAAAATGTACATATAGATAAATCAATTTGAGATATGGTCTAACAAACAGAAAAAAACACATACATAAATAAGAGCACATAAACCTGACCCAAAAAATCTTATGTAAAATGAGGACGTTGTGAAAATAGAGATGGCTCTTAGCTAATGTAGCCTCAGATTGTCCTGGCTGTAACTGCATGCCATTGTGTTCCAGCACATTTTTTCTTACGCCAGTTTTGCTTACAATCCCAACATCTTTATAAGCTTTTATGTACCAGTTACATTTGTTTTTCATTTTAGAACATCTCAGGTTGATAATTGCTAATTTGCCATAATGTGTTTATTTAAAGATAAAAAACATGGCATCTGATTTGGACATTGCTACAGAGAATACTTATCTTTCACATACAACATACAAGTGTTAGTGTTGTACTGTGATGGAATAAGTTAGATGATATATGTTTTACATACAGCACATACATTTAAATTACATGTTTTTTAAAATGTATTTAGAGATGGATGTAAGGGAGATGAACATCTAAGAGATATTTCATTGGGACAAATACTGAGTGTATTCTGCATTCTCACATCACAGCCCCAGTTTAGGATGTACTAGTGTCTTACCTGCCATCACAAGCAGTACAACGTCAGTAGTAGAATCCCGATTCAGATAAATGTCCACTCCACACCGGTATTCTCCTTTATCATCTTCCTCTAAGTTTTTGATGGCTATCGTGAAGTACTTCTCTGAAGTGTTGTCATACAGAGAGAATCTATCGCTCTTTGCCGAAGTCTCCTTCAACTCTGTCTTTACTTTATCTTTACAACCTAAACTGTATTTCTTGCAGAAGTATTTTTTGTTATCCCATTGTTCTTCACTGTATTGGCAGTCAATCAAGACAGTGCCTCCTATGTATCCTGTCACTTGAAATGAGCTCACCAAGCCTGAACATAAAGACAGTGTACAGATTTGATTATCAAAATATGTACTTCTCCACTCATACCGAACATTTAATGTTCATGATGCTGTTATAGCCATTGAAGTCACTGCTTATATGATGTATCCTTTCACTAAGATTAACATAACTGCAGTTATGAGACTTTTTGCATTCCTTATAAAAATCGTATTACTTTCACATTGCAGTCATGCAACAACTGTTAACATTACCTGTAATGTAGCAGAGGAGCACCACAAAGAAACTCTTCATATTGTCTTGCTTTACAATGGCTCTCGTCAGCCGCAGGAGGCTACATTTGAGTGTTTGATCTTACTTCTGCCTGTGGTTCCTGTTTCCGGATCTGACACTTATTAGAGGCACAGTACCCTGGCTGTGCTGATGTTGACGTATCTGTTACTTCCTCTTTTGGTCTTGGCTCGTCATCCCTACTGCACTCTCATAACCTACGCCACCTTTCTTTGCTCTTGGATTGGAGAGTGCAAAGATGTCACAATGCATTGTGCAGTATGTAAATCAATGCACATGTATAACAACTAATAATTTCCTGCCTTCAACTACCATAGGGCAGGAAGAGGCCCCGAAGTGAGAAAGGTCACTCCAGAATGTGTTGTCTATTTGCATTTTGGGGCGTCGCCAGAACTTGGAGTAGAGTATTCAAATAATTGACAATGCTGTACAGTTTTGTTGTGTTCCTGAAGGTCAACTCAACTTTATTTGAGGCTGAAATTAGTCTGCCCTTCTGAATTTTTCACTTTTGACTCTTTGTGTTTCTATTTTAAGTAAATTGTTGCTATCTCTTCTATTTGAAATGACACAAGAGAACTGACAAAGAGTCTTTTGAGGAGGCAACAGGATGACTGGCAGTATGGTTGGTCTAAATTGGTCTGACATTAATTGTTGAATAGATACAGGAGGGGGTGCTCTCACTAACAACGGCTGTGGGAGTTTCATTGGGGCAGTTGGAGTTCTTGAGGAAGTTGACAGTGGAGTACTCTGGGGAGTCAGAGTGGTCTGTTGGGGAGGTGGCTGTGACATAGATGGAGAAGAGTGCAGGGCCTGCCTCTGGCTGCAGGGAGCGCTCCACTATTTCTTCATAGTGCCAATTTATGTCCAAATCCTGGAAGGTTGGAGGAAGTGTCAGTCAGGAAAGATGGAGGTGGAAAAAGGGAAAAGGGAATAAAAAGTGAGGATAAAGCGAAATCATACACTTAAGTTACGCTTAGTAAATTACAGTTATGTCACGTAAAATCCTTGAAGGTCCTGCAGAAGCACACACAAACTGTTTGTTTTGACTCCACACGTGCACAGTCAAACACACACACCAACTGACCTCTCTATTCCCACTGTAGTCAGAAGTAATTTGAAATACTGAGGAAGAATGGGCTCCTGTTGAAGAAAATGAAAACGTGGACAAAGGTTGAAGAAAACAAAACGAAGGGCAGAGAAGAAGTACAGGGTACAGGCACCAGAGGGCACTCCGTCTGAACACTCACACCTGAATACCAAGGCCTAATCAGGCTAGAGTGCATACAAATAGTTTCCAGTGTAAGAAAAGCGGTTTAACCGTAATGGCAATTAGTTTAGTAGATTAGCTGTGTCCTAATTTAAAATGTTTGTTAAGTGTTACCTTTAAATTAACTGTTAGTTCAAAACACTGTGACAGTGGTTTAACTACATGTATAGCTTACCTTTAGCTTTGGTAGTGTTGCGTTTGTAGAGTACTAGTAGGATAAGTGTTACCACCAACACAGTCAGACAGACAGACACAATGGTGACTAGCTGGGTATTACCTAGAACACACAGGACGGTTACTGTCTGGTGATGAACAAGAACACATGATGCACAGTTTACAGGAGACTACACCACACACTGTTATTAAATAAACATAACAAAACAATAGCGCTTTGGTACAATGTGCATTGTACTCAGCCTTGTGTCAGATCAGTAGAAAAGTGTTAGAAACTTCTAACTCGTAGGCCTAAGTCTGTCATTACGTTTTAGTGAGGTGACAGGAGACGCTGTTGATAGCGCTGATGAAGCGTGTGCAGTAGATGGGACGGCCCTGGCGGATGTGGAGAAGGAGGTTTCAGTTGAAGGTGTCACGGTTTGAGATGGCGTTGGAGAGGTTGATGTTGTGTGTGGTTTTGACGTTGTGGTGGTGGTCCTTTTTGAGGGGATTGTTGTTGTTGCCTCTTACCGACAGTAAAAGAGAGAGACAGCCATGAAGAAAGCAATGGAGACAGAAAGTAAAACACAACCGTGGTTCAACTGAAACTGTATCGCCAGTCACCCTTTCTACACTAATCTTATAATTGAATACATTTTTCAAATGACAATTTGAAATGCCTATAAAGGTTTACATGTATTTATCAGACCTAACAAACAGAAATAAACAAAAAATCTTTGAAACCGTTCAGAAGACAAATTAATAATGACACTTGTATCTAAAGTAAAAAAAGGAATACAAGAAAAAGGGGTTCTCTACATTTTGCTCTGCTGTTTTTGCACCAAACAGAGAAGTCCAACCACCCCAACCAGTAAGTTCAAACTCAAAGTGTATCTTTCAAGGGCCACAATACTGTTTATCCTCAAATTACATTACATTATAATATGCTGTCTGTTATATGATGGGTAGGATTTATCATAAAGCATGACATTAAACAAATGAGTTAACATTTAACTAATGGATTTCATTATCCTAACATTTGTGTATAATAAGAATGAAAAATCCATGTGCTTTGGTTTTTCATATGTTAGTTATGACGTGTCATCATGAGTGTTGTGTGTGAAAAGGCAGTGGGTTGTTAATGCCACTCACCCACAGAAAGGTGTATTCTGGTATAGTCAGCTGGTTGCCATGTCCTGTCAGAGCCACACCAGTATAACCCTGAGTCTTGTAGCTTTAGATCGACAATGCCCACAGTGAAGTGTTTCATTCTGGGGTTGTCCCTCATCCAAAACCTTCCATTTGTCACACATTCGTTTTGCTTGGATGTTTTGATCTGTTCTGCACAGTAGAATGGATTCTCCCCCTTGCAGATAAACTTCTCGTTGCCGTCATGACTTTTTGGATAATTGCAGTTGAGTTTGACGCTACCCCCATCTATTCCATCGGCTTTCACAGGTGCAATATCTTTCCAATCTGTAAATTCGTATTATGGTGAACCTTTTTCATTTCATGAAAAAGTAATGTAATGCTATCTAGAGCAAACATTGAACATTGAGTGTACAGCAAATATATGTATTTAGCATTTTCAAAATCCACCTTTACAATATAATATGTACTCACTGACAATATTCAGCAGCACCCGCTGAATAAGTGAAATATAGCTACCAGCTTGTGTCCATTGTCCCACTGCGCACCAGTACGTTCCTGCGTCATTGTCAGTCAAGTTAGCGATTGCCAAATTGAAATTGTAGGCATCTTTTCTGTTGTCGAACAGAGTAAATCTTCTGTTCGTCTCCAACTCTGTCAAATACCAGCTAGAGCTAATCCCCACACAATTAGTTTCATAGTCTTCTTTGCAAAAATATCTGCTGCTTTCTCCTTCGTTTTCTGGCAGATGGCATTCCACGGTAATTTTCCCTCCAATGTAAGCCGTTTTGGTTCCTGCCCTCTGAGAGTGGATATCTGCCAGGTACATGAATTCAAGCATTACTTTTTAGACCAACGTTTGGGGGGACTACTTGTCAAGATGAAGTAAAAACAAGTATACAATAAATGTGTCCCTTGTATCCATGCCTGATTTATTTCAATAACCTTTCTTCTTTAAATTATTTAGTCTCTTACCATTCACATACAGCTTCACCTTTGTGTGACTGTCGATAAAAACTATATCCACCCCACACCTGTAGGTTCCTTCATCATCTTTCCTCAAATCCTTGATGACCACCCTGAAGTACTTTTCTGAAGTGTTGTCATACAGAGAGAATCTCTGGCTGCGTGCCCAAGTGTTCTTCTGATGAGTCTTTATCATATCTTCACAGCCAAACCAAGATCCTTCTTTACAGAAGTATTTGTCATTATTCCATTGTTCTTCCTTGTACGGGCAGTCTATCGAGACAGTACCTCCTGTGTATCCTCTCACCGATAATACGCTATCACAACCTGGACAACAAAGAGATTACACTTGACATCATGTTGTCCACTCATTTATCTTACAGTGCAACTGGCCTACATAATGTTACATGTTTTCACCATAATGCCATAATGACTCTACCATTACCTGGCATGCAGCAGAGGACGACTATAAAGAGACTCCTCATCTTTCCCGGTGTGTGAATTTCTTGAGACACAGAGAGACAGTTTAAGTCTAAGTATGTTTGACGTGGCTGTGGTTTCTGGATATGTTTTATGTACTAACACTTTGTGCGATACATAAAAGAGCCTTGTTCCTTTTCTGTGTTCACACAAGTGTAACCTGGTCATGCCTTTGTTACTTCCCCATTTTCTTCATCAGTTTCTCAGCTTGCCGTTCTTAACCAAACCCATCCTGCTACCATGTTCACTGCTACTCTTTCATTCCCTCTCATCTCATTTATTTTCACTTTGTTCTGTCAAAAGAAGGCAATGAAGAGAATGCACTAATACTGAGAGAAACCTAGGGCTGAAACATGTACTTGTTTCCTGTTGCTGCATACTTATAAAGTATACCTATTTTCTACTGTACAGCCCACGTGTTTTATACTATACGGTATACTTAATTGTGAGGGTTGAAATCTTTGTTGTTTATTATTATATGGTTTTGGGATGGAGCCCCGTTATACAGTGTAGATGTTTGGGGTGAGCATGCCAGTTGCTTAGCTTTATTATATTATAGAACTCACAATGATAGACATTCATGTCATAATGCCACTAGGAGAGGGACTGTCAAACTACAGTCTATCTAAACCTGTGACTAGTGCTATTATAGAGTGAACCCCAAATACAATTACAATGATGCATTTTATTTAGTTTTTTAAGTGCTTTATTAAGATACTCAAGGCACTTTTACCCAATTAGGTGACCAATTAACATCATACACTGAACAATGGACCGACAGCTATCAAACACTACACCCAGTCTGAGTGATACCACGGCAGCCAATTTGCGCCAGACTTGCTCACCCAACATATATTACGTCTTTCTCACACACATAGAACACACAGACCG
>JAVQJS010098595.1:0-11634 GCA_036024795.1 Galaxias rostratus
CCCCCCCCCCCCCCCCCCCCCCCCCCCCCCCCCCCCCCACCCCCCCCCCCCCCCCCCCCCCCCCCCCCCCCCCCCCGCCGGTGGTGTCAGGCAGGCAGGATTTCTCACAAGTTTCCAGAAGTAATTGGTTGAGTAGAGCAATGATCTGTACTGTTACGCTCATCAAAACAGGACAGCCTGCTGATAAGTGTTTTTTTTTATGTTTTCAGTCCAACATAAAAGGAGGAAATCAAGAGTAATGGAAGGGACCTGCATTAGATTATCTGTGCAACGTTTGTGATTCCTCGACCTTTGGAATGGCCACCGCACAACGCAGCTCTTTGTTTTGGGCCTCCGGTGTGGTACGGCGGGTTTCCTGATTCTGTACTAGATGATTCATTCAAGGTGACCAGATCGAGTACCATTTGCCGGAATTACACTCAAAAAAGGTCAAGATGGCGGGTCCTCTGGTTATCTCATCCACACAGAAAACTGTAATTCGAGAAAGTTGAATATATGACATATTTGCCCATGCTATACTGTCTCTATAACGGTTCGAGTCTCTTCTCTGCGTGGGGAATCCAGTCCGGCCCCGTTCACATTCTGAGTCCCACAGCAACATTTGCCATGCTGAAAAAGTGTGACATATTTCACCGCTTACAGTGCTCATGTAATGGCCGTACTTAAGAGGCACTTAAAGGTCCTTAAGAGCTGCCGGCTGTCAGCGGCGCACACAGACACACACACACACACACACACACACCCAGCCAGGCACGTGCAGCCGTACAGCCCCGCTCACAGCCAGTTATGTTGATGAAAGTACACATGTGAAAACAATTTCTGCCGCGGATAGTCTGAAAGGCATCATATCACGATATATGAAAATCTTTCACTCCCCCCTTGGTGTAACATAAGTGGGCCCTGAGGCTCTCTGCGGAATGATTCAGCGGCCACCATGAATGTCAACATCCACCAGGGGGATACAGTCCAATTTGTTAGGCGGCTGATTAACAGTAATACGAATGTAACTGTACTCGCACTCTGGGGAGTTGGACGCAGGCCGCCACAATTACTGTCGGCCTAATGGGAAACAAATTTGCGAGCATACCGCTGGCCATCCGTCTTTATTCACACGGGGCGGGAACAAGAGTGTGTGTTCCGCGACCGTGTGTGTGTGTGTGTGTGTGTGTGTGTGTGTTTGTGTGTTGGGCTGAGGCTGCGGCAGGGAGGTGGGTATTGTGGCAGGCGGTAGCTCTCTCTGAACTACATAGTGGAGCAGGAGGAGTGGATCAATCCCTCAGCCACATTCTGCCTCCTATTGATCCCCCCTCTGGGAGATGGATGCATGGGGCAAGGGCCGGCCTCCTCTTACCCAGAAAACTCTATTACCGTCGAGCAACCTTTGTCCGGGAGTGGGGAGCCAAGTCCCACGGCCGTACGTGTTGTGAGAGTGTCTCAAATTGACAAGGCGATTTACATCTCTCAGTCATGTCATCTGTGCTAACTTACACCTCCATACACGTGTGAAAGCAGCCTTTTATGGACCATACATTTGTTAAAAAAAAGAGTTGCTGTTCCTAATCTTGTTTGGCTTGTGTGCGTGTGAATACATGCCCCTCATGGTCGGGTGCTCGGTGAATCGCCGACGCTTGGTGGGCTCTCTGCATGAGCCCCGCTGAATGAGATGTCTGGGGATAATGGGCAGGCCCGCGAGCGCTCTGTGTGGCTCTTCTCATGCCGATTAGACCCTGCATGTAGTCACAGCAGACGCACTGCCACCGACCGTGTCCTCAGAGGGAGAATGCCCGTCAGATAACTGCGTGCCCAGCGCAGACAGACAGACAGACGAGCCGACACACAGGCTGGCAGGCAGGCAGGCAGGCAGTCATTGCAAAGGATGTTGGTGCATTGATTCTTCTGGCCTGAATGGGAAAGACATTGTGGCAGTAAAAAATGCACGTTCCCTCTTCCAGCCCCTTCTGTTGGCTTGCCCTACCTGTCCTCCCGCTGGGCTGTCACGGAGAACATTAACCCGGAAACTAAAGCTAATGCCCGCTGATGACACTAATGAAGTGTGACAGCCCTACAGAGCCTTCCCCACCGACACACTGGCCCAAAATTGGATTAGTGATTAACCGTGTGTCCCAGATTGAGTCAAATCGCCGTGGCGGGACAAAGGTGCTCTGTCCCTGTCCGTGGGCTCCTCCCCTGCTTGGCATCTGGGGGGAGATGGGGGGTTGGGGGTGATGGGGATACCCCAGGAGGAAGGAAAGGAAGAGGGGATGTCCCTGGGGCTCCTGGCAGGGCCATGTCTGGAGGCCCCACTGTGCAGTGAAATGAGAAAGGCACCGTCCACCTGATGTAGGCCCACGGAGGCCCGGGGCGGTGGGGGGAGCCTGGAACGAGTCCTCCCCTCCTCTGTCTTCTCCCCACCGCACTCCGCTGACATATAGCTCGCTGGAAGACAAGAGCACCCGTGCAAATCAAACCCACCACCTATAAATTACCTCTCTTACTCTGCCTTTTGCTCTCTCTCTCTCTCTCTCTCTCTCTCTCTCTCTCTCTCTCACTCTCTTCTTCCTTTCCCTCCTCCTATTCCCCTTGTTAGCATCCCTCCCTCCTCGCTAGCTTGGCCCTACTCAACTTGCTGGGCTCAATGCAATATAAACTTGGCTGTCAGTGGGGCTGCGGCGACGTGGCAAACTTGCCGGTGTAACGGACAGCTTGACAAATGCAGGAGGGCGGCAGAGCTTTGTGGTCCACACCACCGGCTCCCTGCTACTCCCCCTCACCTTCCAGCACAAGGTGCGGGAGAGGAGAGCAGAGGAGAGGAAAGGGGGCAGAGAGAGTGACTTTCACCAGGATAATGAGCCTTTGAACGATGGCTGAAATGTTGCCGTCAACTTGCCCTTCTGCTCGCGGGTAATTAGGTAATTAGTAAAGTCCTAATTATGGGATCAAGGTGCAGGGAAACAATTAGCAGAAAGTATTGCAACATAAAACGGAAATTTACGTTCTGCCACGACATGTGGAAATGCTGGATGTGTGTGTGCGCAGCCACCTAAATAACCGCATAAAAAGGACATTTCCCTGGCCAGCTCCCTGGCAAGTGGAAAGGTTAATTCGAACAGTCCAATAGGCCATATGAATAAATATGACCAATGTGGGCCTAATTTGAAATTGAGAAAATAATTGTGGACTGTGGACGTGAATGCCTAATGTGGACTGTGTCTTTATGAGCAGGGCCATCAATACAGTGCAAATAGACGCAGGGCTAAGCAGCCTCATCAGCTCTGTAAGTAATCACAGTTAAATTGTGTTGCAGGGACCCCGTCTGACTCACGAGGCTATGCGTGTCTGGGTGTGTGTGTGTGTGTGTGTGTGTGTGTGTGTGTGTGTGTGTGTGTGTGTGGTTGTGTCTGGGTGGGTGAATCTGTGTGAATTAGACAGACTATTGCAGACTTTGTCTGTGGGTGTTATGTATAAACACACGCCGTCTGTCTGAGTACACCGAGCAGTAGAACCAAGATTGCCGAAGACATTGTTATTGTGCCTCCGTCGTAAAAGCCCCGGCAGGACTCAGGATTGCGCGATGAGAGACAGGGTCTTTCAATGGGCCAAAGGGTGAAAAACACAGACATTTGAACTTCTGACACCGGCAATCGTTGTGGCTGGGAGGGGTCCATCAAACGAGAAAGGAAGAAGGCAGTCCTGTCTGAGAGAAACACGCCGTTTTGCGATCCGTCTGGTTTCCCCCAATCCACTGACCCAAGCCTTGGCCCCAGAGGGACGCGGCCTGTTACGCCCCAACCTTCAGCTCACAGGAAGTTTGTCTGCGACCTTACAAGAGGTCACAGCCATCTGAGGTGGCTGGCGGAGCTCTACATAGCAGACGTCAATCTTAATTACCCGCTATCTGTTCCCTCTCCAAATTCCAAATTATTCTCCAATTAAGAAGAAAAATGAAGGCACGGATGCTTTTCGAATTTGACATCCTAATTAATTACCTATCTCAGTTGAAGTATTGACTCCCACTTCATGTCACCTTGCAAACCTTTTATGTGTTATGCATTTTCTAATTAGTCCGGAGAGCCCACCGCACAGTACACTGCTGGAAGATAACGAGCGCGTTGGAAGTTATGTTTGAGGAAATATGCTGTTATGAACACAGTGCCTCATACATATCGCTGATTGTTTCACAGTAAACACCGAAAAACAGATCATATTTATAAAATATCACATTAGCGTTGCTTGTAATATCATGGGGGCATATAAATAAATCTTGAGCAAGAGCATTATGTATCAAAGTATGAATTTGTTCTGATCAATTTAAAATGGCATTGACTGCTATCATAATATGTCGTTCCGCCTAATACAGTAATACAATCTAATACTGTTTATTAATTAAATGAAATGGGCAAAGGTCAAAGGTCAAATTGCGGTCACGACAACAACAACAAAGACTTCTAATGAATCAATCAACAAATGATTATCTTTGGAACAAGAATCTAAATTGGAAACCCCTGCTTTCCATTTGAACCAAATAAAATGTACGTTCTGCAATCAGATCATGTGACTTGTTAAAAAAAAAATCTTCAAAATATCAACAGACCCATAATTGTCTCCATGTCTATGTAATAAAGTGCAATTGGTGTTTCTTAGTTAAACAGGAATGCAGATGACTTGAGGAAAAACTTTCCTTATTAGCGAGACTACAGCGTTACATAGAGGACAGCACGGTGCCCCATCTCTGGGAATGTACATAGGTCTAGCTTCAAAAGGAAAGCACTCTACGTTGGGGAGATTTAGTTTTCCTTTTGGTCATGGTAAATATGTCACAGTAATACTGTACAAGACTGTGTGATGTCTCACAAATCTAACTGTAGTGAGAAATATTAAAGTGCTGCAGTGTTAAGGGGACGCTGTGTTTTTATTTTATAGTGCCTATGCTGTAGTGTTACGTGTTGTTCAAAATAATTTCTTTACCATACTGAATTTACTCTGAAGTCTTCACTCACTGTATGGCCATGAGTGCCATTAAATTCAGGTACTTAAAGGAATTCAAAACGTTTTCCAAACTATCCTTTCTTATTGATTTGTAGATTAAACCTCTAGACATGTGCCGGTGTGTGTGTGTGTGTGTGTGTGTGTGTGTGTGTGTGTGTGTGTGTGTGTGTGTGTGTGTGTGCGATTGTCACATGCACAAAGCAAAAAGGAAGTCAACTTCAAGTGGAGTGCTTATCCATGAACTGTTGTCAGCAATGATTCCGATTCAGTGAATGCGAAAACATCGTCCTTGTGAGTCTTTGACTGTATTCAACTGCTTAGAAAATTGCAACCTACAAAGAGAATTATGGACCCCTAGGGGTGCCGGGGAAAAGGTACCACTGGCAGTATTTTGGGGCAAAGCTGCAGGGCTTAGACAACACCGCACTTAACACTTAAGTATGATGACAGCCTGGAGGGGCGGGTACCCTGACAGGCCTTGTTCAAACTGTAAGCGTCAGACAATGCTGCTATTTTTTAAACTACTACCCACAGCCTACTGAGCTGCAGAGAGGTTGGGTAATTTGGTTCGGCACCGACTATTTCTAGAACGATAGCTGATTTTTGTCTGCTTCTCCTTTTCTTTTCTGATAATAAATAAAGTATAGAAATCTTTTAGTACCTCAATTGTTTTTGCAATACCTTTTTTGATGAACGCATCCATTATTGATGTCATCGGCACTGCACAATAATAACACTTTCTCATGGAGGAGATTCATCTTCTCAGCATGTGTTCTCTCGCTCTGAGACAAATCAGTGAAGCAACAACACAGAGAGCTGCATCCACACTACACTGTGAAGTGAGCAGGTCGGCCCCGCGTCTGCCTCCGTCGTGTTTACCCGTTTTCAGCTCCGGGGGATCACAATAGCAGAGGGTAGACCTCGGCATGCATGCGCGGAACGTTCAGGATAGGCCGTTTGCTTTGAAGTGGTTATTAATGCTTTGAGAGAAATTCCTGCAGGAAGGAGGGACGAGACGCAGGCTGAGATAGACCACAGCCGAGCGCGGGAGCTGCATCCGACATGCCCCATTTCTCCCCGACTGTTAGGTTAACGCGCTGGTTTGATTCTGACTGGGCCTCCGTGTAATTTAAACGAAGCGCTGGATGTTTGAAAGGTTGAGATTCATCTATTACATTTTTGGGAAACTGAGTCCGTTGCTCGATCCCTTACAGAATGACATTTGAGGGATGTCCCATAATATATATCCTGATCAGTTTTAAAGATATTGATTTGAATGCAGAGAACATCAGTACGTGGAAAGTTGATTTGCCAAATTAACTTTACAATGTATTTTTTTTTCCACAAGAGAGGTATATACAACCAAAGAGTTACAGAGGGAATCGATTTGTGATGAGACTGAGTCTCCAATGCAAGGCCTGTACGGTGCATGGCCATTTGACAGTGACGAGGTGGGACAGGGATAGTTACCAGTTAGCAGGCTGTTCCCTGACAAATGATCACTGGCTCCTTTGGGTCCGTATTTGCATGGAAGATTTAAAATGGTGGGGAAAAGAACCATGGCGAAGATGCGATGCCCGTGACTGCTGAGCAGCCGTTTTTCTAATGCTCTAATGTAGTGACAAAGCTGGTCACGGGAGACCACACACGCAGAGTGTTCACACAGAGAGGAGGGGAGACATGCAGGCTGTATATAGTCAAGGCATCTCAATGGAGATGGGTTTATGTGTTGGACGCATTGTCTGCCTTGTAATCCGCAGCTGTTTTTGTGTGTTTGTGTGCGGGTGTGTGTGTGTGTGTGTGTGTGTGTGTGTGTGTGTGTGTGTGTGTGTGCGTGTGCGTGCGTGTGCGTGTGTGTGTCTGTGTTTTGTGTGTTTGCCATTGAACCCAGCTGTACAGATGTTGCGCTAACGTCCTCATGCTTTACCAAGTAGCAGCAACTAGAGGTGCAGCTCTGAATCAGACAGTATTTAACTAAATGATCACCCATCTCGGTGGTCGATGAAAGGAATAGGTTATAGCCAGCGTACTGATTGCTGCTATAATAATCTAATGGGAACACATGCAGAAGTAGCAGCGTTCATTGAGAACAACATAACATAACATAACAAGTGTTACTTCATGCAAATGAGAGGGTGATCGTGACCTTTAGTTCATCATTGTGAGCGTTTTATAGCGCGTCGGTAAAATGTCTATTTGACCTTTACATTCCCCCGTGATCCCCATTTGATTATTGATCTAATAAATCTGCCTTTTCTACAGTTTCTATTACACCACGAGACGTTTAGGCTGCCTTTCAACAGGCAGCAGAACGATCTTTCGCAGACAACTTGAGGTCGCCCCCCCTCACGGCCAGCCAATCAGGTCTTTATCCTGCATGTGCTACAGTCGGTGGTCTGTCAGACCCTGCCTCACCCTGTTTTCCCTGCAGCCTCCGCCATGCCACTGAGCAGCAATATCCTCCCGTGCGCCGGGGCGGCGTCCGATAAGGATTTCACGGTCAGCTGTGCCTCTCACCGGGGCGGGCTGTGGATATCGAGAGGAGGGGGGCGCGGGACGGAGGAGGCTGTCGGGCGGTTCCGGTCCGAGTGGAGGTGTCCCCACTTCCCCGACGGATCTCTGGGAGCCGGTGTTTATGCCCCCGGAACCGCTCCCGGGGCCCGGTCCGAGTCGTTTGTCGCCTCGCTGCGTAGAACCTTCCCCCACCCCGGTTTGATCAGCATGAGTCGGCTTAATCTCCTCAGGCCTGACAATAAAAGCCTGATCTCTCTCTATTCTTGGTGGCAGTTGAATTGGAATACGGCTTGTCCTATTCAAGAAAGGGCTCAGAATCCCTGGAAATCGAGTATACTATTTTGTGAAGACTTTTCAATATGTCTACCATTTTGTAAAGGTACTGATATGTATCATAAGCTGACCTGAGTGAATAAAGAAGAACTCTCTAAATTCTGAAAGCCCCAACCCCCCTGCCTTTTTCAAAAGGGCCTATGATGTGCATAAAGGATAAAAAAAAAAGAAGAGAAGTCATTTTCTCTTTTGAAGAGAAAGTGGGAGCCAAGTGTCTTTCAGAACACTGGAGAAAGCTGGCTTCTTCTTTTTAAAGAAGGTGCGTCATAAAATCATTTGTAATAGAATCCTTTTTTAACCACTCTGGCACAGACAAAAAAAAAGAGCTATTTCCTGTGCCGGGATGAGAATAAGGAAAGGCGAGTGAGTGTTGGGCTTTCCATGTCGTCTACTGCACCACATTGAAAGCTAGCTCCATCTCCGTCGAAATATAACCTGATCTAATCTTACAAACCTATCCGAACGTAAGGATTGGTTGTACCAATGCTGAAGACATATGAGTCTGGATGAGTGTAAGAGAATAATTCACCAGTCACCTCTGCAACAGACATTGGCTAACTGCGCCTAAAAGAAAAAAAAGAAAAACATGTCTGTCCACTGTTCACCGGATGTGGAGATTTGTAAATATTTTTCTGTTTAAAATAAATTGTTTTAAAACAATTGGCTCCATAGACAACTCATTTACTGGCTTTTTGCATGATCGCTTGTTATGTAGTATAACCATTACATTTTGCTATGATACCGTTTGTTTTACTGTAAGTACTGTATTTGTACCATACCCTCTTGAAACCATCACATAGTTAGTCTGGCATGCTGATGTCTTCCATTTAGATCAAATTTGTTTGCTATGGTGTCAAATCGTTCTACAACTCTGTTTTCGACCTAGGCACTCAGACATCCGATTTATTCCTAATGGTTAAAGTGGGCTGCAATTTGTATTTAATTGTACCGAGCAGGAGTGCTTTATTTGCATATAAATACACTCACACATTTTTCACTCACCAAACCAGTAGGCTACTTTGCAGAACGGCCGTGAAAATGTCGTGCGTCTATTTACCATGTTCTGAAAAGTTTTATTTTGAGTGGCAAGGCTAAACTTCCTTCATCTGTAGGTGTGATACCCGGCGTTTTAACCGGAGTCACGTTTGGAGAGTTGCTTCGCTCATCGAATTAATTAGCCACACTATTTTAATTGAGTTTGATTAAGATGTTTTTTTCGGGGTTGCTAGCTGATGCGTTGCCAAATTCTCTTTCCGTTGCTTTTAGTGAACGTAAACAGTGTTGGCAAAGAACATGCAAGTCATTCCTGCACAGAGATACAACAAGGCAAAGCCATGCCTTCGTTTTAACACTACGTCTCCTCAGCTCGGTGAAACGAGACAAAAAGACTCTCGATTTAACATTTGTGTGTGTTGTGACATATTGTGATGTAGTGTCTTTCTTTGTACCTCGTTCTCTCTGTCTCATTCTCACTCCTGCAAAAGGGATACACACTGGACATAAATGGAAGCAATAACGTGTATTTAAAGATTGGTCTGCTACTGTGGGCCATAGTCTTAAATGTTCGTCCAATGGCAAGAAACGATGCAAACCAATCCGACATTAAGCCCTGATGTATTCCTGATGTATTCCTGATGTATTCCTGATGTATTCCACTCTTCCTTCACTGCCAGTGGTGGCTATGATCTTTGCTCTGACCAATTGTGCAAAGGTTTTGGTTGTAAAAAATTTAAATAAAAAACAATGAAGTAAATATATTGTATTTCAATACCGTCTGTTTTGGAATAGATTAGCTGAACGTAGAAATGTAATCTTACGAGGAAGTTGAAACAATTGTGGATTGTGAGGATGTGCAATTTAGTGCCAAGTCGAGCACAGGGGTGTTCCAAGTCCACTCCTTCATCTCTGCCCCTTAGCTCTCACTCTGACTGTCGAAGAAGAGTGTGGGAACCCGCTCCAGCGGCTGAGAGCAGCGGCCTGGATCTGGAAAAAGGAGCTGCTGCACTCTTCCTGCTCCAAGGTCGAGGTCTGCCATACGACGAGAAACTGGCCGTGAGTTGAAGAGAGTCAGTGAGCGCGTGGTGTGAAGTTGAGGCCTGCTCTCTGTGTGATTGATGCTCTCTCTCTCTCTCTCTCTCTCTCTCTGTCTCTCTCTCTCTTTCTCTCTCTCTCTCTCTCTCTCTCTCTCTCTCTGTCTTTCTCTCATGTTCTTTCATTCTGTCTTTTTAGATGAGTGTCTTCCTCCCTGTCTTCGATTTCTTCTTCTTTCTCTCTCTCTCCCTCCCCCTCCATCGCTCCTCTGTCCGTTCACTCCCTGCTCTAATGATGACTGTATTTGGGCAGCGGCTTAAAGGCAGAGCGCCGGGGCCCCGGGGGCATGCGTCGAGACGCTGTCGGCCCCCGAATAACTCTCTCTCAGCCCCGCCTTTCATCTGTCACCCAAACTCAACTCCGCCGCTGTTTCCCTTTAAGAGGAGCAAATGGAATAATTCAGGACTGTCCTGGTTTTAAACTTGGCTTGCATTCAACTGTCAATGTTTCAATCCCTAATTATCCTCACAAGCTTGTGTGTATGTTTTTTTTTTAAATGGTTTAGGGAAGGGGAATGTACTGTACTTTGCTCCTGGAACGGGTAAAACTGAGTCCATGACCTGTGCAGGTTAACTGATCCGAGCTGTAATGTAAGAAAAAGCAACACGTTCCTGTGTTACGCTCACAATACTGTAAGTTTTGTGTAATTGTGAGTAAATTCGACTGAAAATTAGTTGACCTGTGACGAGCACTTCACGTTTGACTCATGTTTACGTAACAGCTATTATCCTTGCGTTGCATTATGAGCTATTATTCGGTGTTGGAGTTTGTGAGGGTGGATGTCATGTCAGGTTGGCATTTGGTGGGAACAGAACATTGATATGATTATTCCATTTCAATCGCGCTAACTTGAAGTTACAACAGCCAGTGATATTGATGACATTAGAATACACCATTCGTTGCAATGGTAATTTAACGGTTACAAATACAACTTTAATAATTGAGTGATTCTGTATGTGCGCCACTGTCTGCCAGCATGATGTGCGAGGAGTGAAGTGGAGTCGAAAAGATTTCAGTTACTCTGCAGCCATTTTAAAATTGTCAAAGTGTGTGATGGATTAGTTCTGTCTGTCTGGAGTGGAGGTACTCTCCCACCAGACAGTTGAAGTCTCCTTGACAGGACCACATGTGGCTGCTGGGAGTTGGAGTTCAGAAACCAATACACTCTTCAACACGAATGAAATGTGTGAATTTTCTAAACCAGCGGTAGTGGGTTGGGGGAATGTATTTAGTATAAAAAAATACTTGACAGGTTGAAAGGCGACTGAAAGTCTGGTGCTAATCCTCTGTTCTGTAAACTAGATTACAATCTATTTATATTGCCTCCCTTGTGTAGCCATAGAAACCTCGTATGGTACACAAATCCTTTTCTGGTCCTGTACACAGTAAAGCAAGCATATCCGTCTATGACAGTTCAATTAGTTCCTACCACACAAGCAAAGACAATGAAACATTTAGCTATGCTTTTTTGCCATATGTTTTTTTTTTACATCAGTGCAAGCCCTTTAGGCAGGCGGCATTGAAATGGGATATCATGCTGGTGCTTGGGCGAAGGCAGGGGACTGACATATCTCATTTGGACCAACGCCTGGGGAGAGAGGGGCCCCCGCAAAATGAGAAGTGTGCCAAGCTCGCCACGCGTGCGTGTGTGTGTGTGTGTGTGTGTGTGTGGGGGGGGGGGGGGGGGGTTATTTACTGTGGTAGTATTAG